>JALXJV020000012.1:856718-934709 GCA_024633595.2 Lepomis macrochirus
ATCATGTAAACTCAAGGCACAACAGTGAAGTGGGGGGAGACTCAGCTCAACCACCACCAATGTGTAGCACCCACCTGGGTGATGCATAGCAGCCATTTAGCACTAGAATGCTCACTACACATCAGCTTGAGGCAGAGAGGGCATGAAACAATAAACAAAGTGAATTAAGGAAGTGAATCCTCTGGGGACCAAGAATATCTGAACAACATGTCAATCCACCTTTTGGTCAAAGTCCGGTCCATCTGGACTAAAGTAGTGGACCTGCAGACATCAGCATCCACAGAGCAACACTGCTAGTGTGTCTAAAAAGACAATAAAAGAAGAGACAGTCATGTTGATATGAACATTACAGAAACATCATGCAGCTGAAATATGATCCTGGTTCATCATCTGGACTCGTTCACCTCAGCTGACACATTCAGCAGCTGACAGGTTTTTGTATTACTCTCTTTCACTGTGGGAGAATTCATCTTTGGCTCTGGAACTAAGCTGTATGTAACAGGTAAGAATCAACATTTTACTTTTACAGTTTTTTATTGAACAAGCTGAAAATGGGTTTTAATGAGAGAGAGATTCATAATTCCTGAAAATATGTTTAAATCTCACTGCACAACTAAAGTTATTCTTTGTTTCTGCACCAGATAAACTGATTCATATTTTTAAAAAAGATATTGACAAAGTTACAAATATACAGCATTTGATCCCCTCAGCGCCAGCTCTTATATGTTACAACATATGTCAGTAAATATATGTTATACTGCATAAAACTTTAAATGTGTTTAAATGTTTTATTGGATAATTAATGAGTAATGTTTAAACATTAAAATGTACCACATGATAATTGTATTTTATATGATGATACATATGTATTTTAGTAAAATATATTTTTATACATTAAGGCAACAATTCATATTGATATTCAATGTGATATTCCAATAAACCCATTTTAGAAAAAGCAATATATGATCTATGATTTAAGATACGTGTATGTTACAGTCTAATCTTCGATTTTATTGTACAATCTGTGTTGTATAATGATAAAAAACACCTTAACTTTCTGTCTGTTTTTATATCAGATACTGAAGCTATTTTATAAAAAAAAAATATATGTAAATATTTCCTGGGGAATATCTAGAGTTTAATTTATCTTATGTTATGAAAGTAATCTTTATTCACACTTGACATATATGAACATTTCAGAACAAACCCATGTAGTTGTGTTTAATTGTGAAAGTTAAAGTTTGTTTCTTTAGTAATTATTGTAAAAGTTTTATTGTAAAATATATAACATGCTGTAGATATTGTAATATCAAAATGAAAATTTTATTTATGTCAAGGTCTGTTTATTAGCCTATGATAAGTAAATTAACTGTGACGAAGGGAAAGGCCGTCTTTCTACACGTTCTCATCTCAGGGTGTCAAATACTGAAGCTTTGACAAAGCATGACAAAGCGTAGGTATTTGACTCACAAGATACCCTTCAGCATCCATATGATATGCTTTTTTAATTGTCTCGATATTCAGACTGAGAAAAACTTAAAAGCAGATCGGACACAAGAATAAAGTTAAACATTTTATTTAACAGCAGAAACAAACAATAAAAACCACAAAGCACTCTTTCACATACTGATGTCACTACTGGTGTCCGGGGATTCGTGACACTAATATGAGGTATATTTATGCAATTTGGTTACGTTTTGACATAAAAAACTCCTTCGTGTTTGAGTTGAAATAATAATTCTTGATGGCGGATGGGTTACACTGGAGTTACTTAAATGCCCAGTGTCATACAGACGCTGAAGGGTACCTCCAGGCTTTATTTTCTTTCCTCACATAACTTAATTAATATTATTAAACATAACGTGTGCTATGGAGTTGAATCCAGTACATGAAGTGAACTGTGTGCTGTATTGATGAGGAGCTCAGTGATCAGAGTCCATGTAGTTTCCAGGATCAGACTGAATGCAGTGCTGGAAGCTGCTGTTGACTGTGTGAATGTGTGTCTGTGCTGCTTGTTGCTGCTGTCAAACTTCAGTTGAGCAGGTAGTGAAGCCCAAGGTGGGGTTGTACCTGGCAGCGCACAAAGAAAACCAGGAGGAGAAGAGATTCCTGCTGTGTGTGGCTGCAGAAATGTTTCCTCCTCCGGTCCGGTTCTCCTGGAAAAGGCGAACAGGGAACGGTCCTCTGGATGAGCTGCCCCCTTCTAAGGAGGAGCAGCAGGAGCTCAAAGATTCGGAATGCATTGCTGCCATCAGAGAGATTGATCGGGACGCTCTCTACACCTATCAACATCTCTGCTACGTCCAGCACGAGGGGGGGGAAGTGGAGGCCCAAACAGAACAAGGTAATGAAGGCTTGTGTTCAGCAGAGATTCAGCTTCATGTGGAGGCAGCTGTCAAAGAGAGCAGAGGAGCAGAGGACTGACATTTCTTTCTGACTCCTTTTTCTGTTTCAGAGGTTTCTGCAAAAACATCATCTCCACCATCACTTCCACCATCAACTACACCATCACTTCTACCATCAACTACACCATCACTTCCACCATCGCCTCCACCATCACGTCCATCTTCAGTGTCCTTCCAGTCTCAGTGCAGGGTGAAGCTGCTCTGCCTGCTGTACACAGTGCTGATAGTGAAGAGTCTGGTGTACTGCTGTGGACTCTCTCTGCTGAGGATCCTCAGAAACAAGGGACCGTCCACCAGCTGCACACATGCTGACTGACTGTTTTTTGTTGCTTTTTGCTACCATCAAATATCATCAATTCATCTAATTGATTGCTTTGATCAGCAGTTAGAAAAGTTCAAATGTGTGAAAATATAAACACAAATATACAATGTTTGGATCACAAACTCCGCTAACTGTGAGGACAACAGACAGAGCAGCTAGACCCCCTCATATGTAGCACAACACAGCAAAAGACACCTGGCTCTATCCACAAAGGACACACACACACACACACACACACACACAGACTCAGAGTCCTTATGACACATGCATATCTCTTTGTCTTCATCTAGTTAATGTTTAATGCATGTTTCTTCCAGTTAGTTTTGTCTTGTGTGTTTTGCTTTGTTTTCTTGTTAAATAAATGCTTGAGTATATACATGCTGGTTTTTGTTAATATAGAGTGAATATATTGCCAACCTCCTCTACACTCTCTATATATATCTCTAATCTATTAATAATAATTGTATTACTCTTGATTTAATGTTTAATTAGAATGCCCACATTATATTTTAGTGTATTTAATGAGACTGAAATTGGTTATTACCCATAAATGTATCTCTTATTTAGGAGTGGTGCCCTGACGACAATAAAACCTTTGGTTATATTCTATTATTAATCATTAAACATTATCAATAGTAAATGGCATGTCCTTTAAACCCTAATCCCCAACAAGACATACATATTTCCAGTTAGTGAGTGCAAATTTGGTACACTGTTATTTTAGTGCTCTAGTTCCACTTTTAATTGTGACTTGTATGATAATAGAAAATTAAGCTGAATCATTAGCCGTCTGCTAAATATGTTATTGTTTACAGTATCTTTTTAATACATTATGCAGAGTGTAACAGATTTGTCAAATTCGTTCAGTGTGTCTTTTCAATTAACTGAAATATCACAGCTCCTGTGTTTTAAAAACTTGTTCTTTCATTGTTTTTATGGATTTCAGTTTGGCTTAATAGTTAGAAATCAGGACCAGAATCAACTTCATTGGCCGTGTATGTTAACAGCTACAAGTCATTTGACTCTGGTCGTAAGTAGCTCTCAATACACTATCACACAGTGCCAAGAACAAACGTACAGGAAGATGCTGTATGTATAAAAGCAAACAGCTAAACAATGACAAGAAAGCTAAACAAAGATGAGCAAACATAAACATATATATACATAAGTCAGCAGGTGTGGGTGTGAAACCAGGGTCACTGCTGACCCCCTCTTTTATAATTGTGTCAGTGTGGATGTAAAACTCTACGCTGATGATACTGTTGTTTACACACATGAACAAACAGCTGCTCTGAAACTGTTTTCAAATGATCCCACAGCGACTCCATCGGTCAGAGTGTTGGGTGTAAACTAACAAAATGCAAAACTTATTATTTTGCCTGCTGCTGATTTGAAGGATCATTTAATTATTATTCCTATGTGAACACTGCTGACTGACTGAGTGTTAGAATCAGTGTGGGATCAGAGCAGACTGCAGGTGGTTGAACATATCTGCTTTTATTTCAGCTTCTCAGCTCTGAGTTCAGGATTCCAGCTGTTTCTCACATATTAATAACACAGGTCAAAGCTGAGACAGTGAGTACTGAGTGCTGAAATCTTACTGAACTTCCTGGAAAGATTTTTTAACCAGAGTCGACAGTTGTAACTGTCATTGTGTTATTGTCATGTGAAAACTGTGACTAGTGGTGAGGAGGCTGCAGAGCAGAAACCCACACAGCCCGTCTGCTGCAGGAAAGGAAGTGCTGATTGGCTGTCAACAGTTTTTTATGAGTCCTAATAACCACTGAGAACAGATTCATATCTGCTGCTGTAAACACTCATCAACTCCTCTCCCTCTCTGAAGCTGTTTGTTTTTTTCTCTTGTTGTCTTGAAGCCTTTTTTCCACTGAGCCCTCCACCCACACAGAGTTGAACTGAGCCACAGACCAATAATGATGACCACACTCGATTTGTTTGTTTCCTGTTTGTTAGTTTTCCTGTTTGTTGCAGCAAACTGAGAGAAGATGACAGAACGAGCACAGACAGTAAACTAAAAGAAATGAGACTGAAGACTAAAATAAACTCTAGATTCTCTTCATGAGAACAAAATTCACTTATCTTTCAAGTTTTTAAATTATTGAAGATCTTTATGTGACAGTGTTTTAATTGACTTGTTTTTATATTTAAACAACAAATGTTGTTATATATTGTTGCACAAAATATTCAGTATGAAAAAAGAATAATACAATATTTGAAATGACTTGACCTTAAATATTTTGCTAGGCTAATCAAATTTTTAAATGTCACAAGAAAACAACACAATTTTAGGTGAGACTTTGAAGGTAATACTATTTATATCATCTCTTTTCAATAGCCGACACAGAGATGTTCAAGCAAGTTTGTCTCAGAGAAGAAAAGTTAAACATAGTCCAAAGTTAAATGTTTGAGTTTCATTTATTAAAACTGGCATTCATTCAAAGATCAAGAAAAACAGTCATGAAAAACAAAAGAACTGCTGCTCTTTCTAAAAGACTGAACTGTGTGTAAAACAGATTTTGCAAAAAGCAATCTGCAACATTTGCATAAAGAACTGTAATTGAAGCTGATAACATGGATAAAATCAACAGAAATATTCAGTATTATGTATAAAATAATCATTATATTAGAAAACAACTGAACGTTGTCGCAGGAGTTCTTAGTGAGCTTCTGATCAGATGTAGATTTTGAATGAAGTTATCCTGAGATAACACTTTTTTAATGTTATCTGTATCATCAACATTTATGTTCTACATATAATTAAATAATTTAGATGTTATTAACAAGAAACGGATTGAAGGATGATGTTATAAAATTACTGAATGTATCTGCTAACAAGTCCAGTGTGTGTAATAAGTATTATTTCCACCACTGAAAACAATAAACTAAACTGAACCATGTTCTTCATAATGAAGGAATGTGTCACCCTAATGATGGACAGTTATGTGAAATTCAGACATTGCCGACACAGACACAACTTGTATATCAGATCAATTCATTGTTTGTTTTAGGACAGTCAGTCAGTCACTTCTGTGAGGTCGGTGGACGTTTCCTTGTTTCTGAGGATCCTCAGCAGAGACAGTCCACAGCAGTACACCAGACTCTTCACTATCAGCACTGTGTACATCAGGCAGAGCTGCCTCTCTCTGTACCATGACGGGACAGGTGCGACTGGTGGAGGTGATGGTGGAAATGTTGGTGGAGGTAATGGTGGACGTGTTGGTGGTGCAGAAACGTCTGAAACAGAAAAGGAGTCAAAAAGAAATGTTAGTCCTCTGCTCCTCTGCTGTCTTTGACAGTGTCTAGTCACCAGGCCTTCTTTACCTTGTTCTGTTTGGACCTTCACTTTCCCCCCCTCATGTTGGACGTTACAGAGGTATTTATATGTGTAGAAAGCGTCCAGATCAATCACTCTGATGGCGGCGGTGCATCCTGAATCTCTCTCTCCCTCAGCAAGGGGCAGCTCCTCCAGAGGACCATTCACCTTTTGTCTTTTCCAGGAGAACCGGACCAGAGGAGGAAACATGTCTGAGGCCACACACAGAAAGGAGGTCTTCCCCTCCTGGTGGGCTCTGGATGCTTCTGGGTACACATTCACCGTGGGCTTCACTACCTGCTTATCTGAAGTTTGACAACAGCAACAAGCAGCACAGATACACATTCACACAGTCAACAGCAGCTTCCAGCAGTGTATATTAAGAAACCTATCCAATTACTCTGATATAAGTAAAATATATCTTGTACTAAAAAATATTTATCACCATGTAAAATGCAATTATCAATAAAAAAACAGCATATATTTTAATATAGACATTAAACATACATATGTTTGCTGATATTGTGTCTACCTCACACATTTCAATCAAAGTAAATACAATATTATTAAATAATATTTTACTTTCCCATGTTTTACTTATTTAAAAACAACTTAATCACAAAATATACACTTTGTAATAAATATATCTTTCTCTTGTTTTTATATTTGCCGCCATATATCATGTACAGATAATCTAAAATGTATATCTAGACATTTATATATGGTATATAATGTTTTTTAGATTTTGAATGCACCTTGATGTGTAGGATGTATATTGTACATACATTGTGGAAAAGATTTATTTGTATTTGATTCCATGATAGAAATAGTGAAACCCTGATGCAAAATGTGTTTAATTTATTAGAATTTTTCACAGTATAAAATATATTTAGAACACTAAATATTAAACATACAAATTAACAATATTTAACAATATTATACAAATATATTTACCACCATACAACATTTACAATACATTTGTCAAACATCAAAATATATTAAAATAATATACCACACAAATAAACAACAGGTAAGAAACAAATGATGCATATTCACTAATATTATGAAATACTGGATATTTGTGACAATGATTCTGTGTTTGAATTTGAAAATTTAGATCATCTCTGGAGAATTGTGCTCATCTCTTAAATTTATTTTGATTTACTAGAGATTGAAAATGTCAACTGATTGACAGAAAAATCCTCCCCAATTATTTATCTAGAATTTCACGCTGTGAAGTTTGATTAAACAGCAGCTGATGAGAACGCAGAGCAGAGTTACAACATCAACCCTGAGTTTCTCTCATTCCTTTAAGGTTTTAGGATCACCAAGAAGATGATCGACAACAAAACTTAATGAGCTCTACAATAAAACAAAAAAGGAAAATCTTACCTCATACATAGAGTTTAGTTCCAGAGCCAAAGATGAGGTATCTCTTGGATCCACTGGATCCTTCCACAGTGAAATACACTAATACAAAAACCTGTCTGCTGCTGAATGAATCAGCTGAGCCCAAATTATGAACCAGGAAGCTCAGTGATGTTCACATACAGTGTGCAGTGTTTACAGGAATTATAAAGATGATTGTTTGTGTGTATTTACCATTAAATAGAAAATCAGTGTATTGTATTATTATGATTTCTGTAGTAATGTTATGTTTGAAAAAAGTTATAATGTAAATAGAAAAGTATTACAGGTGAATAATAACTAACTATATATATATACAGACATACACACACACATATATATATGAAACACACATGCTGGAAGGCCTTTGGAGGTGAAATATGTGAACCTGGGCTGTGGTTTACTGCTCTTTTCCTGTCACAAACACTGTTTGACATCTGCTGGTTTTTGTTCAGGCTGCAGGGATCATTTCTCACTGTGGGCACCAGCCTCACAGGAGCAGTAGTAGGTGGCTGAATGGAGGACTTTAATATTTGTGATCACCAACTCACAGACATTCTGTTTTCTCAAAGCTGAGAAATCATCTTTCTGAGGATGATTGTAACCTGAATAAACTCGACCATTACTCCTGTTAATATTTAGAATCACTCCTAATGTTTCTGTGTCTTTCTTCTGGTACCAGAATACATAAGTGCCACACTGGTCAGTTCCTCCACAGCTGAAGGAAACAGTTTCACCAACTCTCCTGGTCAATGTTAAATCCTCCTGAACCAGCTCTGCTGCCATGGCAACCAGCGCTGTAGAGGCACAGACAGACAGACAGATGAAGGTCAGTGTGACAGTGTTTGTTCCAGGTGGAGTTTGCTGGCTCCTGATTGGCTGGAAACACTCACCTGAACACAGACAGCACAGAGCAGCAGCTGGGAGGAAAAGCATTGTGTGCAGTGGTGTTTCCTCTGGTGAACCTGGGGAGAAGTGGCGCTCTGATGCAGCTGAGGCCAAACAAGGACGAGCTGTGAGATCAGACGAGGGCCACGTGGTTTCTAACAGGTCCTCAGACCTCCCATCAGCCCCTTTAGTGGACAGACAAGGCTACTTTCTGACAATAGGTCCATTTAACAGCAGACATGTCCCAGTGAAACATGACACCAACAGCCTGAGACAGAAGCAGCTTAATGGAATTCAGCCATAATTATTTTCTTAATAACATCTCTAACATTTCAAAATGTTTTTCTGAAAACGGCCTATTATAATAACAGTTATTGTATAGCACCATTCTTATAGTTTAAGTCACTTTTAAAATATTTTTGGTATTATTACAACATTTTAAAGCTAGTGTATAATCTGTGCAATATTTTAGTTTTGGTACAGTTTGAACAGCTTAAATGAGATAATAAGTATTATGAAGTACTTTCTCCATCATTATTTTTTTGGAGTTGCTGCTATTTTCATTAATTCACAGTATAAACACAAGCAGTGGCTTATTTGCCATTAAAGACTTTGTGAAATTGTTTATTGAAATATTAATGGAATAACGCGGTCAAACCAACCTGATAAATGTCAGTCTGTTCCCTTGACAAGCTTAAGGAACAGTTACAATACATTTAATATGATTTTAAGGGATGTTTTTTTAATAACTTTGAATACATGAATAATGAATATTTCCTATCACAAAGGAAATACCACAAGCTGTGTGATGGGTGAATTGTGTGAATTTCTTCCACAGAGAAACACCACCACCCTGTGTTCAGTCAGATGCAGTGCACAGGTATGCAGATGATAAAAATAAAACACTGATATCTAGTGGATAAAAAATAATAATAGAATTTACAGTATTTAACAGTAATACTAGCATCATTGTTGCTAGTATTTCTACAATACTAAATGTACTATTTCTGTATGGCGGCCAATACAACACAGTAAATTCTAAAATTAACCTACCAAATTAAATACTTGATCATCCCACCCAGATACAAATATAAAAATTTTAGTGCTGTTGTACAATCAGGCCAATCAGTCTGAGCAGACAGCTTTCTACATAACATTTTCTATTTTGATCCAGACAAACACAAAGTAGGCCTGTCAGTACTTGATCATATTACACATTATTCTGGTGCTTCTGTTATCGTAGATGGTGTCATATTACTCTTACAATAAACTATAACTAATCACACCGCTTTGTCACTTCACCTGAGACAGTACTGCAGCATTAGTTCAAATACAGCACTGGTCCTGAGTTTGTGTACTGCTTGTGTTGTAAGTTTGAGTTTAATAATACTTTGTTGTTGTTGAGTTGTTTAATACTTTCTATTTTAACTTCCAGTCCTTGCTTGCTTGGTCTTTACAAACTAACCCTCTGAACTTTATTTAACGTTCTAGTGGAGTTTACACAAATACCAGATCTTTCAGGCTGGATTTGGGGGAAATGTGTCTAAAATGATGCAGCAGATATGTAAAGGTGTTCCATCTGATAGAGTATCTCACAAAATGGCACTTTGCCGCAGTGTAAAGTAGTGAGTGTACAGCTTGTATAACAGTGTAAATTTGCTGCCCCCTGAAAATAACACATCACACAGCCATTGATGTCTAAACTGATGGCAACAAAAGTGAGAATACCCCTAAATGAAAATGTCCAAACTGGGCCAATTTAGCCATTATCCCTCCCCGGTGTCATGTGACCCAGTGTTACTAGGTCTCAGGTGTGAACGATAGGTAAGAAGATCTCCAAAACCCTGAAACTGACCTGCAGAATGGTGGCGAAATACCATATAACAGTTCAACAGGACAGGTTCCACTCAGAACAGGCCTCACCATGGTTGACCAAAAAAGTTGAGTGCACATGCATAGAGAGCATGATCCCCTCCCTTCAGAGACTGGGCCACAGGGCAGTATTCCCACATGATAATGACCCCAAACACACCTCCAAGATGACCACTGCCTTGCTGAAGAAGCTGAGGGTAAAGGTAATGGACTGGCCGAGCATGTCTCCAGACCTGAACCCTATTAAACATCTGTGGGGCATCCTCAGACAGAAGGTGGAGGAGCGCAAGGTCTCTAACATCCACCAGCGTCCATCCACTGTGATGTCATCATGAAGGAGTGGACTCCAGTGGCAACCTATGAAGCTATGGTGAACTCAATGGCCAAGAGGGTCAAGGCAATTCTGGTCAATAATGGTGGCCACACAAAAATATTTTGGACATTTCACAGCAAATTTACACTGTTATACAAGCTGTACACTCACTACTGTACACTGTAGCAAAGTGTCATTTGTTGGATCAGTGTTGTGACATGAAAAGATAAAATCAAATATTTACAAATATGTGAGGGACGTACTCATTTTTGTACTGTTATACTACATGCTCCTGCATTATGCATCTGTAGTGATTTGAAATAGTTCAATAGAGGAGATGAACTGTAATAAAGCAGAATGAGCTCCGACTCAGCAGAAAACCACACAGCAGCTTCAGCTGAGCTGTCAATCAGCAGCAGCAGCCTTATCTGTCCGCCGCAGGGGCTGATGGGAGGTCTGAGGACCTGTTAGAAACCACGTGGCCCTCGTCTGATCTCACAGCTCGTCCTTGTTTGGCCTCAGCTGCATCAGAGCGCCACTTCTCCCCAGGTTCACCAGAGGAAACACCACTGCACACAATGCTTTTCCTCCCAGCTGCTGCTCTGTGCTGTCTGTGTTCAGGTGAGTGTTTCCAGCCAATCAGGAGCCAGCAAACTCCACCTGGAACAAACACTGTCACACTGACCTTCATCTATCTGTCTGTGTCTCTACAGCGCTGGTTGCCATGGCAGCAGAGCTGGTTCAGGAGGATTTAACATTGACCAGGAGAGTTGGTGAAACTGTTTCCTTCAGTTGTGGACGTACTGACCAGTGTAGCAGTGATTATGTATACTGGTACCAGAAGAAAGACACTCAAACATTCACAAGGATCCTATATATTCAGAGGAGTAATGGTCAGATTTATTCAGGTTTCAATCATCCTCAGAAAGATGATTTCTCAGCAGTGAATAAACAAAACGGCTATGAGTTGCAGATCCAGAAAGTTAAATCCTCTCATTCAGCCACCTACTACTGCGCCTGTTATAAGGGTAGTTACCACAGTGAGAAATGATCCCTGCAGCCTGAACAAAAACCAGCAGATGTCAAACAGTGTTTATGAGAGAGCAGTAAACCACAGCCCAGGTTCACATATTTCACCTCCATCTCAGCCAGAGTCGGTGTGCTTCACATAAAATAATTTTACACAATAATAAAATATAAAAGAATGCATCAATTGCATTTAAATTAAACAATAAAACAATAAAATCTAATCAATTCAGTGCAAGGTTTAAGGCTTACAAAAGTGAGTGTTTTATGATGAAACACACTTTCTAAACCCCATGATCATCATGCCGCTACAATAATTTGATGCATCTCTCTTGTAAAGTATACGCAAGGTTTGTAGTCTAGAAGAAGGCAATGGGGAACATAAACTTTCTTGGTCTGGATTTAAAAGTAGTCAGAGTTTAAGCAAGTCTCAAATCTTCTGGAAGGATATTTCAGCTACTTGCTGAATGTAGCTAAATGCTGCTGCTCCATGTTTTGTTTTGACTTTGAGGACAGTCAACAGATCCGTCCCTGATGACCTAAGGAGACTAGAGGGTTCATATTCTATAAACATTTCAGTGTACATATATATTTGGCCCTAAACCCTTTAGTGATTTAGGTGAGCAGCAGTATTTAGATCTCAATTCTCTGACCTACCGGGAGCAAGTCTAGGGATATGAGAATTGGTGTAATGTGTTAAAATTTTCAGGCCTTTGTTAGAACTCTAGCAGCAGCATTCAGAACAAGCTGTAGCTGCCTAAGACCTTTTTTAGGGAGACCTGAAAAGAGACCATTACAAGTCTAACCTACTAGTACTAAAGGGATGAACATTATTTTGTGGTCGTTGTTTGGACATGAGTTCCTATAAGTCTTGTTATGTTTATAAGGTTATAAAAGATATACATCCCGAGGTGTCTAGGGGTATTGGGACATAAACATAAATCAGATGTATTTGATAATTGAAAGGATCTTTATATAAAACAGGGTTAAACAGAGCTCTAAACGGAAAATGAGCCAATGGGTGCTGCTGAAATCAACAAAGGAATATCACAAAAAAAGGTCCTCAAAAGGAGGATTACTAATCTAACTACAGGCAAAATAACTGGGTAAACCCAAAACCTCTCTAACTAAAATACTTTGCAAAAACCAAAGCACAAGTGCACACAGGACCACTGAACCTAGTGGAAACTAAAAAGTATTACACACTAGGTGATCTATTCCCTCCGCATCTTCCTTCTTACGAGAATGCCTATTAAAAGTAAATTTGAGCATTGTGTCAGGGATTATTCTATGCCACTGTAAGGGCCATTCATGCTAAAATGTATGTGTGAGAGTCTGAACTATCTGCCTTCTAAGTTTGTCATCTCAACTACATACTTTTTGAGTTGTGGTGTTACAAAGAGCTCAAATTCTGATTTTATGCCTAAGACATAACCCTGGAACCATTTTGATGACATTAGCAGCACTAAGTTGATGCTGTGGAGTCACTTGCCAAGATCATAGATATTGATGGTTTGTTAGTGCTCCTGGCTTTTGTAACGACAGTCATTATGTTTGTTAGAGCCACCCGAGTACAAGTCTGAACGACCATCTCAGGTCAAAAGTGAATGTAGAAGGGCCAACTCCTCAGGTCAAGACTCAGCAGTTTACCTACATTTGAAGGACAAAGGACACTCGTTTGAGGACCACCGAGTTCACATTTTAGACAGAGGTTGGATGGTTTGAAAGAGGTGTCAAAGAAGGTGTCATTTACACCCGGGTTGAGAAGCCCTCACTTAACAGAGGAGGGTCTGCACCACCACTTATTCCCCAATTACAATGCTGTCCTTTCATCAATTCCCAGGAAACTTAACAAGCATTCAATTTGGGCCTCAGGTGAAGATGCCAGCAATGATCATTCAACTTGGCCTCTAACGACCATAACGACTGTCATTAAAACAGCCAGGAGCACTATCGAACCAGTGGTATCGAGGATCTTGCCAAATGACTCCATAGAGGTTAAATAGCAGAGTTTCCCTATCAGTCAGTCAGAACTGAAGAAGTCTCTTGGATGAGGGTGAAACGTCTAGTATCTTCAACCATGTCCAGTTGCCCTTGATTTTAACCATCCTTGAATGACAGGACAGTCAACACTAAGCATCTCATTTGTATCAGAGGAGTATGACTCATTATCAGGGTCCTCAAACACCTTTGACAAAATCTCATTGACAGAAAACCTTTCCTCAAAGGTCATTTTCAGTTTAGAGACAGAACACACCGAACATGAAGAGAAATTATTTAGAGACTACTGTGCAAGCTTTTCTACTTATATTTCCTTGCAGACCCATATTTGTGAGGGCTGTGTTTGGTTCGAAATACCTTGTTACTCCTTTGTCTGCGCTTGGCGCTTGTGACAGGAACATCTTCCTGTTCTTTCAGCAATGGCTACATGAGAAATGTCATCATAGTAGAATTCACACATTTCCTCAGAGGTAGTGCAAAGTCAACTTTAAAAGGAGGACACTGAATTTCATAAGTATGGTGTCTTGCAAGGGACATACAGAAAGAATTGCTGAATTTTCTGGGGAACAGACTCGCAGCCCCTCTGTGGTTTATTCAGGCTAGTGCCTTACATTTCCTAATAAGCACTGAACACAAAGTAAAGCTGAAGCTGATGGGATTGTCAAGTCAATTTTATAAGTAGTTTACAATCCTGTAAATAAAAAATAATATAAATCAGGGAGGACAAGGAGCAACTTCAGGTGCCACCAAACAGTCAGAATTTCATTATTTCTGAAGGTATTTGGTCATGAATCAAAGTACTGGACAAATTAATAGTTTGATTTGATGGTGGTGCTATATGAAAAGTCAGATGATCACCAAAGTTCATCCTGAGGGGAACATCTGAACTACATTAAAAAGTAATCCATCTAATAGGTAATGAGATATTATAGTCTGACCAAAAACATCGTCCTGCTGGTGGCTCTAGATGAGAAGTCAGAATCAACAAAGTCAAATTAATGAAGTGAATCCTCTGGGGACCAAGAATGTCTGAACAACATGCCAATCCATACATCATTTGGTCCAGGTCCAGTCCATCTGGAATAAAATGGTGGACCAGCAGACATCAGCATCCACAGAGCAACACTGCTAGTGTGTCTAAAAAGACAATAAAAGAAGAGACAGTCATGTAGATATGAACATTAAGAAATTCATCATGCAGCTGAAATATGATCCTGGTTCATCATTTGGACTTGTTCACCTCAGCTGACACATTCAGCAGCTGACAGGTTTTTGTATTACTCTGTTTCACTGTGGGAGAATTCATCTTTGGGTCTGGAGCTAAACTGTATGTAACAGGTAAGAATAATCATAAATGTTTCTTCTGTTGGTTTTATTGAATAAGTTGGAAGTATGTTTTTAATTTCTGCTGCTTCAGTCTTCATGTTAGTTTGTTCATAATTAATAGAGAGTTCTTGCAGCTGTGCAGCTATTGTTACATAGAAAAGGTTCATAATTCCTGAAAAGATGTTTAAATCTCACTCCACGATTGAAGTTATTCTTTTTCTCTGCACGAGATAAAACTGATTCAGAAGAAAAAGGAGGATATTGACAAAGTTACAAATATATTCGGTCCTCTCAGTGATTCAGCTCTTTCTCTTGTATTTTACATAGCATATAACTTTAAACATGCTTAAAAGATAATTGATGAAATATGTTTAAACGTTAAAATGTACTGCATGATAATTTTATTTTATTTGATGGTGGTATTTGATGATAGTCTTTTAGTCGTTGAGGTAAATATTCACATTCATATTCAATGAACATGATATTGCAATGAACTGAATTCAGGAACAAACTACTGTTTAAAGCTTAACATGATTTCAAATATTTTTAACAATTTAATTTCATTCTACAACCTTGTGTTACATCAGATGCTGCAGATATTACATGACAAAATTAATATTCCCTCTAGATAATCTAATCTTAATTTACATTTGACATTACTGACCATATTGGAAGAAAATCCTTGTAGTCGTGTTTAATTGTGTGAACGTTTAAATTGATCTATTGAATTGTTTCTTTTAGTAATTGTAGAAATGATTTGTTGGTAAACATACAATATGCTGTACATATTGTAGTAATTGAAATGACAATTGCATTATATGTCACAGTATGTTTATTATATTACATATTGTATATTAACCATAACATTGAGAAAGTCCTCCTTTCCAACATGTTCTCATCTCTGGGCATCAAATACAGTTTGAGAAATCCTCACAGGCGTGCTCTTCAGCATACACAGGAGAAAGCTTTTTAATATGTGGTATAGATGCAATTTGGTTAGCTGCTGTAACAAAAAACAAAAGATTATGGTTTAGGTTATTTGAATTATATGAAGAAAGATGGGTGAGTTACAAGAAAGCCCGGGGCTTATCATGCGGACGCTGGAGTATATGTTGTGTGTCAAACGCCAATGCCTTGTCAGGCTTTCTCAAAGCATCAGTATTTCACGCCCTGGGATAAGACCAGGCTTTCCTTTCATATCTCATATCTGAACATTACATGGTAATTGGGTTTTAAAATGATCAGATAATTGCTGTGAAATTATAGTAAGTTTTTAAGTTCTAAAAAATAATTGCTAAGTAAGTAACTTTCTATTTTTTCTTCATATAACATATTATTATTAAACATTACATGATACATGTATGTGATATGAAGGTGAATCCAGTACATGTAGTGAACTGTGTGCTGTATTGATGAGGAGCTCAGTGATCAGAGTCCATGTAGTTTCCAGGATCAGACTGAATGCAGTGCTGGAAGCTGCTGTTGACTGTGTGAATGTGTGTCTGTGCTGCTTGTTGCTGCTGTCAAACTTCAGATGAGGAGGTAATGAAGCCCGTGGTGAGCGTGTACCCAGCAGCATCCAGAGAAAACCAGGAGGAGAAGAGATTCCTGCTGTGTGTGGCTGCAGACATGTTTCCTCCTCTGGTCCGGTTCTCCTGGAAAAGACGAAAGGTGAATGGTCGCTCTGGAGGAGCTGCCCTCTTCTAAGGAGGAGCAGCGGAGCTCAGAGAGATCGGAATGCATTGCCGCCATTAGAGTGACTGATCAGAACGCTCTCTACACCTATCAGCATCGTCTGTTATGTCCAGCATGAGACGGGCAGAGAGGAGGCCCGACTACACAAAGGTAATGAAGGCTTGGTGACTGTGTTCAGCAGAGATTCAGCTTCATGTGGAGACGCTGTCAAAGAGAGCAGAGGAGCAGAGGACTGACATTTCTTTCTGACTCCTTTTCTGTTTCAGAGGTTTCTGCAAAAACATCACCTCCACCATCACTTCCACCATCAACTCTACCATCACTTCCAACGTCAACTTCCACCATCCGTTCCACCATCACGTCTACCATCACTTCCACCATCAGTGTCCTTCCAGTCTCAGTGCAGGGTGAAGCTGCTCTGCCTGCTGTACACAGTGCTGATAGTGAAGAGTCTGGTGTACTGCTGTGGACTCTCTCTGCTGAGGATCCTCAGAAACAAGTGACCGTCCACCAGCTGCACACATGCTGACTGACTGTTTTTTGTTGCTTTTTGCTACCATCAAATCTCATCAATTCATCTAATTGCTTGCTTTGATCAGCTGTCACAAAAGTTCAGACATATTGTGGTTATTTGTAAAAGATATCTTTTATGCACAGGTTAGAAACAGTCATCCTAAAATATAAACACATATATACATTATTGGGATCACAGGGACCTCACAGATAAAGCTGTTAATTGGTGATAATAACTGAACCGTTATCATGTGAGCCATTGAACTCAATTACCTAGAGGCCAGCTCTGAGGAGAGGGTCAGCGCACAGACCCTCTCATTTGTCTTAAGGCACATCAAAAGACTGAAACTGAACATTCTTCCACGGCTGGCTCCATCCACAACAGCCAGTTACTTGGCACTGTTACACAGATCACATAAACACAAATTACTTCTTATTTGCACACTCATCCCTTTTCTTCATCTAGCTTTCAGTTTAGTGCTTTTACTTACTTTGGTCGATAGTGTGTTTTGCTTTGTTTACCTTGTTAAATAAATGCTTCGGTATATATATATGTTGGTGAGTTTTAATATAGAGTGAATATATTGCCATCCTCCTCCACGTAGAAATCATATACATATATATATATATATATATATATATATATATGCATATATGTATACATATATGTGTGTTACTAGTTTATAGTGTTATTTTGATTCTCTAGTTTATTTCCACTTTTAATAGTGACTTGTATGATACTAGAAAATGAAGCATTAGAATCATTAGTTGTCTGCTAAATGTGTTATTGTATACAGTATTTTTCTGTTCTTGTGTCTTTTTATTACATTATGCAGAGTGTGGCAGGTTTGTCAAATTCTTTTCGTCTAACTTTCTCAATAAACTGAAAAATTATTGTGTCTGTGTTTTATAAACATCCTTATTTTTTATAGATTTCAGTTTGGCTTCACGGCAAATAATCAGAACCAGAATCATCTTCACTGGCCATGTGTCTCGATGACGCCAGTCGCTGGTTGGTTGTAAGTAGCTGTAAGTAGCTGTCAATACACTATCACGCAGTGCCAAGAACAAAAGTACAGGACGATATCTATATAAGCACACAGCTAAATCGGGACAACAAAGCTAAACAAAGATGAATAAATATATAGATGTTATGTATAAATCAGCAGCTGTGTGTTTCTCACCGAGTTCAGTGCTCACCATGTTTTATAACTCTGTCAGTGTGAATGTAAAGCTCTACGCTGATGACAATGTTGTTTACACACATGCATAAACTGCAGAGCTGCTGTGAAGCTACAACTTCTATGAAATGATCCCACAGCGGCTTGATCAGTCAGGCTGAAGTCTGAATGTTGGCAACATGATGGCTGTGTTTATTTCATCTAAACCAATAAAATGCAGCTTAACTTTGTATTTTGCCTGCTGTTGTGTTGAAGAGAGACAGTGAGTACTGGGCGCTGAAGTCAAACTTAACTTCCTGGAATGATTTGACGGTTGTAACTGTCATTGTGTTATTAATGTGAAAAAGTGCAGCTAGCGGTGAGGAGGCTGCAGAGCAGAAACCCACAACGCCCGTCTGCTGCAAGAAAGGAAGCGCTGATTGGCTGCCAACAGTTTTTTGTGAGTCCTAACAACCACGGAGAACAGATTCATATCTGCTGCTGACCACACTCATCAACTTCTCTGCCTCTCTGAAGCTAGTTTGTTGCGATCAAATCTCAAATGTAGATTTTCAATGAAGTTAATTTTTCATGAGAAAACACTTTTCATAATATTATTGGTATCATCAACATTTCTGTTCTCTAGATAATGAAATAATTAAGATGTTATCAACATGAATTGAAGGAGGATATTGGTAGTCTTTTTCTATTTTTGTTTCAACAAAATGACTGATTGTTTGTGCTAACCAGTCCAGTGTGTGTAACAAGCAGCCTATTGTTTACACCACTGAAAACAAACTACACTAAACCAGGTTTGTCATAATGAAGGAATATGTCACCCAAATGCAAAACATCTTTTTTTATTGTTATTGGTCAACAATAGACAGTTATGTGTTGTTATTTGGATCGATTCATTGTTTGTTTTTGAAGAGGTAGATAAGATTCTCTATTTCAGGTATCGGCTCTGGACTTTCTCTTCAGGCTTTAGAAGCCATGAGAAGTTAAATCTGCTGGGGGAAAGTCAGTCAGTCAGTCTCTGAGACGGTGGACGGCCCCTTGTTTCTGAGGATCCTTAGCAGAGAGAGTCCACAGCAGTACACCAGACTCTTCACTATCAGCACTGTGTACAGCAGGCAGAGCAGCTTCACCTGGTTCAAAAACCAGGTCGTGGCTGGAACCTCTGAAACAGAACAGGAGTCAGAAAGAAATGTCAGTCCTCTGCAGAGCAGAGCTGCCTCTCTCTGTGCCAGGACTGGACGGGCGTGGCTGGTGGAGGTGATGGTGGAATTAATGGTGGAGGTGATGGTGGATGATGGAGATGCAGAAACAATCATGCAAATTACCAATATTTAACAACATGACAATATTGTACAAATATATTTACCACCACAAAATTTTTACAATATATTTACTATAAATTAAAACATCTTAAAATCATATACCACGCAAATAGACAACAGGTAAGAAACAGGCTCGTCTCTTAAATTTACTTTGATTTACTTCCCACTGTGAAGTTTGATTAAACAGCAGCTGATGAGAACACAGAGCAGAGTTACAACATCAATGGATGTGATGGATTTCTATCTAAGGTTCATCATTTGGTGAATTTCTGTTTGCTGACATTAAACACCACAGAGAAACACCACCACCCTGTGATCAGTCAGATGAAGTACACAGGTCTCCAGATGATAAAAATAAAACATAGTGATATGTAGTAGATAAAAAATAATAATAGAATTTACAGTTTTTAACAGTAATACTAGCATTATTGCTGTTAGTATTTCTATAATACTAAATGTACCATTTCTGTACTGTGGCCAATACAACACAGTAAATTCTAGAATTACTAATTAAATACTGGATCATCCCACCCAGATGCAAAGAAAATGCCATCAGACTGGTGTCTGGTCATCACTGCTTTCGTACAGTCAGGCCAATCAGTCTGAGCAGACAGCTTTCGACATTTTCTATATTGATACAGACAAACACGAAGCAGGCCTGTCATTACTTGATCATATTACATATCATTCTGGGGCTTCTGTTATAGTAGATGGTATCATACTACCCTTTCATG
The DNA here is from genome assembly GCA_024633595.2 of Lepomis macrochirus. Lineage (NCBI taxonomy): Eukaryota > Metazoa > Chordata > Actinopteri > Centrarchiformes > Centrarchidae > Lepomis > Lepomis macrochirus. The sequence goes on from JALXJV020000012.1 coordinate 877,052, forward strand.
TATATACTACAACTTAACTATAACTAATCACACCGGTTTGTCACTTCACCTTAAAATGCAGCATTAGTTCAAATACAGCACTGGTCATGAGTCTGTTTGCTGCTTGCTTTGTAAGTTTAACTTTAATTCTTGTTGAATACTTTCTATTTTAACTTCCACTTTTCACTCAGTGAAACATCATGTAGCTTTAATGAAGAGACTGAAAAACAGAACACAAAATAAAGATGTGATGCTGTGTGTGGAAAAGGTTTCATGTGTCGTACAAATGAAATGACAGAAATGTGACGTTTAAAGTCACGGTAGTTTTGTATTTTCATCCCAGCTGTTAAACAACAGATAACAGTCTGTGTTACTAAATTCAGCATCAACCCAAATGTGTTTGTGGTAACAGGAATGTTCAAGATGAAGAAACTTCTCACAAAGTCTGGGAAACAAGAAGCATTTAGAAACAACATTAAAATAAGAATAACAGAAAGATAAATAGTGTCAGTAAGAAATGAAGCTGCTGGCTGACAGTAACCTTCATCTTCTTTTTCAACAACAGACATTTGAAGATTGAACACAAACAGGATTTTGAAGAATGAAGGTCTCAGTGTGACGAACCACACAATGAAAACAAGAAGCTGTTAGACTTTTTATACTAGAGATATACAGTGTTTCACAAAAGGACACTTTGCTACAATGTAAAGTAGTGAGTGTACAGCTTGTATAACAGTGTAAATTTGCTGTCCCCTCAAAATAACACATCATGCAGCCACGAATGTCTAAACCAAAGAAGTTGAGTGAAGACTAGAAGATATTTTAATAGTATTTTAAAAAAATATTCATTGACGAGTACATGATTGGGAGGTCTATTGGTCCTCCCCCCAGAAGATTACGAGAATTAAACATTTAATTTCATGCATTATGGAGATATATTCTGCACCAAAAATGATGGAAATGTCCAATGTTTAGTGTTAATCACCATCTAACTCAGCTACATTTAGCCTTAGATGTTAAATGAATCTGGTTTTATCAGCTGGCAATTTTCAATGCACATTTCACAGTGCAAGTTGCAAATATTGTTAACAATAATGGAAAACTGAAGCTTTTCAGTAGCAGTAATAACAATGAACACAGGCCTACGTGCAGTTCTATCACCAAAACTCACAGAATCATTACAGAATATTAGCACTGAGCACACCAAAAGTGGTCGACATCCTCTCAAGCACACTTATCTTCCAAAAACCATTGTTATGTACTGTATCAGCTTAAATGCATGACCATGAGTATCCCACATCTACTGATCCATCACATTAATGTTAGTTAACAAGTTCTAGATTCAATTCAATAGACCAACAATGCTGCCTCATCTGGCTCGTTTTCTTCGTTTCAGTAACTTTAATGTTCGTGTGTATCACCTGGAGCGGCAGCAGTTTTAGCTTCAGGCTTACAAAAACACTACAAGGGTTCATTTTGAGTTTGCTAGCGTTTCACATCTCCTTCAGTGATTCACATTAGTTAATTTCAAACGTGCGCCGAGTGACCGCCACGCAGCTGTGTTGTTGTTTGGTAGCTGATGTCAGATCCCGGTCGGTTTAGACATTCATGGATATAAGTTTTATAAGTTATTTAGAGGGGACAGCACATTTACACTGTTATACACTCACTACTTTACATTGTCGAAAAGTGTAATGTCTTCTAGAGGAGATGAACTGTAATAAAGCAGAATGAGCTCCGACTCAGCAGAAAACCACACAGTAGCTTCAGCTGAGCTGTCAATCAGCAGCAGCAGCCTTATCTGTCCGCCGCAGGGGCTGATGGGAGGTCTGAGGACCTGTTAGAAACGACGTGGCCCTCGTCTGATCTCACAGCTCGTCCTTGTTTGGCCTCAGCTGCATCAGAGCGCCACTTCTCCCCAGGTTCACCAGAGGAAACACCACTGCACACAATGCTTTTCCTCCCAGCTGCTGCTCTGTGCTGTCTGTGTTCAGGTGAGTGTTTCCAGCCAATCAGGAGCCAGCAAACTCCACCTGGAACAAACACTGTCACACTGACCTTCATCTGTCTGTCTGTCTGTGCCTCTACAGCGCTGGTTGCCATGGCAGCAGAGCTGGTTCAGGAGGATTTAACATTGACCAGGAGAGTTGGTGAAACTGTTTCCTTCAGCTGTCAGAGAACTGAGCAGTGTGACAGTGGCAGTCCTGTATACTGGTACCAGAAGAAAGACACAGAAACATTCACAAGGATTCTTTATATTAATAGGAGGAATTGTAACATAGATCACAGGTACAATCATCCTCAGAAAGATGATTTCTCAGCTGTGAATAATCAGAACGGCTGTGAGTTGCAGATCCAGAAAGTTAAACTCTCTCATTCAGCCACCTACTACTGCTCCTGTTATAAGAGTAGCTCCCACAGTGAGAAATGATCCCTGCAGCCTGAACAAAAACCAGCAGATGTCAAACAGTGTTTGTGACAGGAAGAGAGCAGTAAACCACAGCCCAGGTTCACATATTTCACCTCCATCTCAGCCAGAGTCACAAACATACTGAGCTGAGGGATTTATTTAATATTCTATTGATTTCTATTTGATCAGATATTCCAGCAGTGGCCTGTACTATGAAGGGAGTTCAACCTACTCAGAGTTAACACAGGGTTGACAAACTGTGACCACTTACACTGCTGTTAATCGGTACTACGACGGTGGATAAGATGTTAGAGTTGAATCAGCGTAAACTTCATTCGAGTTGGTGCACGTTCACATAACATGGGTGTGTTCGGCTGTGCAGGCAGAGTTTTTTCACAATGTATTTTCCCCAGAAGAACGCACGTTGATTATGTCAGAATTTGAGAAGTTTAAAGACACGTTAACAGCTAAATCTAATATCGTGCAACCAGGGAGGCTTGTTGGCAGTGCACTGAGTAAATCTGTAATTATCTTCACAGTGTTCTTGTGTGTAATTCTCTAGTATGTATTTTATGGACTCTTCTTTTATGTGCAGCCAGCGGACAGGGGTAAAAATCTGAGGAAAGATTTAATTTCCAAGATTAATATACGAGTGAAAAGATTTTATATTCTCTGACATTATAGTCACATTTATGAGAGAATCTTTACTTTGCAAGGCTGCACATCACACACACCTCTGCTGTGTAATCTGTCTTCAGTGGAAAATTAAATAAGACTTTGCAGTCGGATTTCACAGTGAGGAAATACTCGTGAGTCTAGCTCACAATCACTATATTATCATGCACTATACAGACTTTGCCGTGTATTGGGTGTATTCAGAAGAAAACCAGAGTGATTGTGATTTTTTTGTGACTTTAATTTCAGGGAATTTCCAATTTTTTTTCTTGTAAATTTACCACTTTCTTCTAGGATTTTTGTTTCTCGGGTATTAGGTAACCCCACTCTGGCTCCATATTTCTTCGACATGTGAAATAGTCAATCTAAATATATGAAAACAGTTGGAATATTTTAATTACATCCTACAGATGGGCTACATCTAAGAAACTGTACCGTTAATTAAGTAAGAGCTTGTCCCTAAAATAACAGGCTGCAGGGCTCGCTGTGTGAACGTAATGCTGTTGTGTTTAGAACAACTTCATTTCAGCTGCACTCTAAATATACCTTATCAAGTAGTGTGTATTAATAGCCTATTTCTCACTGAGTACAGATGTGGTGAATAGTCCACGTATAGAGGGTAACCTCGAGATAACCACGAAGATAACCTGCTCGGAGCACTTTACAGGTGCAGCGTAAATTGCCATGGCAACAGACCTCGGGTAACACACATCCACCTTGGATAGTGCGGGTTAATCAGGAAGTTACACCGACGTCACAAAGTTACTCCTGAAGTTATCTGGATAATCCAGTTACCTCGCTTCATAGCACAGGCGTCTGGTTTATTGTTGTTCCACACTGTGAGGATAAACAAGCAGCACAGAGGCACATTGAGCAAACAAGATAAAGAGGGAACAATTAAAGTACAAAGTGAATAAAAATGTAATCCAGATAAAGGCCACCTGCCTGTACACCCACATTTTACAGAAGAGAGACCTGTGAGGAAGGCCAACCAACAGAGCAAGAGACAGGCTGAGTCCTACAGACCAACTAGCAGTAAATACAGCAGCTCATCCACGAGCACTGCAGGTCTCATGTTTTCACACTGTACTATTACGGATTACATCAAATGACACACGTTCTCTGTTGGTGATTGGCCATCGACCAGTTTCTAAATGTTACATTAACCACATGGCTGGGCGGTTTCGTTCTGCAGTCCATCACAAGAAGCATGCTGAGATGACACACACAAGGCTTTTTCCATCTATTCCAAAACCAATCACTGTCAATAAGGAGATGGTGATTTTGTAGACAAGGGATCCTAATTACTAAAACATATGAAAGAGTGATAAATCTCTTTTCCTTGATTTAAAGTGAATAACAGTGCACTTGGCCGGCTTGAACTGACAAAGTTGGGCTGAAGGAGCCTCACTGGGTTCTCTACAGTCTGCCTGTACTCAGAACCTTCCAAGAACTGACCCCTGACCTGACCTTCTAGTGAGGTTGTTGAGCAAAAGAAGATTACATCTTGGGGGAAACCAGATGCCTGGTGCTTTGTTGTCCTGTTGCTGTCAGGGTACGGTCAATGTGGAGCAGGCTGAGGACCCAAATGCAAGACACGGAGCAGAGCAGGTACAGTTCTTCATATTAATTAACAAATAAAAGAGAGCACACTTACAAGGAGCAGCTGAGTCCAGTTAATCCAAAATAATAAACCATCCAAACGAACTGAATCTGCTTTAATGTGAGACTTAACAGCCACTCAGGGTCTGAGAGGGAATGTAAACAGTTATCAGACACTGTGACCAGTTTAGGACATGCTACTGTTGAGCCAGAGCTGTCTTAGAGAGAGTGTTGAACAAAACCAATACAGACCAAATCCAAAGCTCCTGCTGTAGTAGTGATCTGATGATGGACTGAACTAAAGCCTCATTTTTACTTTAATTTCAGTTAACAACAATGTTTTTTAACATCTAGTTATTTCATTCATCTTTGTTAACGATCATAACCTCACCACTAGGCTGTGCCAGGGTTTGTTTGTGTATGAACACCTGTGCCTCTCCAGTCTCATGGGAAGTGGAGTTTTCATCACCTCTGTGTGATGGAGCAGTCTCCCTGCTTTAAAAGTTATCTTTGTCCTCTGCTCCAGGCCAGATGTCTGATACAGCTCAAGGTGGTGGACCTCTCGTCCGGCTGATATTCTTTTCATGTACTTCTCTTTTTGCTCCTTTAATTAATCAAACCAAAGACAGTGGTTTGTTGTAATTCATTTATTTGTTCAATTTTCCCCAAGACTAACTAAATTTCTCTCCCCTTTAAAACGTCCGCATCAGACAAAGCCGAACAGCAGCTTCAGCTGAGCTGTCAGTCAGCAGCAGCAGCCTTATCTGTCCGCCGCAGGGGATGATGGGAGGTCTGAGGACCTGTTAGAAACCACGTGGCCCTCGTCTGATCTCACAGCTCGTCCTTGTTTGGCCTCAGCTGCATCAGAGCGCCACTTCTCCCCAGGTTCACCAGAGGAAACACCACTGCACACAATGCTTTTCCTCCCAGCTGCTGCTCTGTGCTGTCTGTGTTCAGGTGAGTGTTTCCAGCCAATCAGGAGCCAGCAAACTCCACCTGGAACAAACACTGTCACACTGACCTTCATCTATCTGTCTGTGTCTCTACAGCGCTGGTTGCCATGGCAGCAGAGCTGGTTCAGGAGGATTTAACATTGACCAGGAAAGTTGGTGAAACTGTTTCCTTCAGCTGTCAGAGAACTGAGCAGTGTGGCTATGATGATGTATACTGGTACCAGAAGAAAGACACAGAAACATTCAGAGTGATTCTAGATATAGGCAGAAGTAGTTGTAACATAGATTCAAGTTACAGCAATCATCCTCAGAAAGATGATTTCTCATCTGTGAGAAAACAGAACGGCTGTGAGCTGCAGATCCAGACAGCTAAACTCTCTCATTCAGCCACCTACTACTGCTCCTGTTTGATGAGTGGTGCTCACAGTGAGAAATGATCCCTGCAGCCTGAACAAAAACCAGCAGATGTCAAACAGTGTTTGTGACAGGAAGAGAGCAGTAAACCACAGCCCAGGTTCACATATTTCACCTCCATCTCAGCCAGAGTCACAAACATACTGAGCTGAGGGATTTATTTAATATTCTATTGATTTCTATTTGATCAGATATTCCAGCAGTGGCCTGTACTATGAAGGGAGTTCAACCTACTCAGAGTTAACAGGGTAACAAACTGTGACCGCCTACACTGGTATTAATCGGTACTACGACTGAATCGGTGTAAACTTCATTTGAGTGCATGTTCACATAACATGGGTGTGTTCGGCCTTGCACACAAAGTTTTTTCACAAAGACGTATTTTCCCCAGAAGAACGCACGTTGATTGTGTCAGAATATGAGAAGTTTAAAGACACGTTAACGGCTAAATCTAATATCGTGCAACCAGGGAAGCTTGTTGGCAGTGCACTAAGTAAATCTGTAATTATCTTCACAGTGTTCTTGTGTGTAATTCTCTAGTATGTATTTTATGGACTCTTATTTTATGTGCAGCCAGCGGATAGGGGTAATAATCTGAGGAAAGATTTAATTTCCAAAATTAATATACGAGTGAAAAGATTTTATATTCTCTGACATTATAGTCACATTTATGAGAGAAACTTTACTTTGCAAGGCTGCACATCACACACAGCTCTGCTGTGTAATCTGTCTTCAGTGGAAAATTTAATTAGACTTCACAATCGGACTTAGCAGTGAGGAAATACTCATGAGTTTAGCTCACAATCACTATATTATCATGATTATCATTATCACTATACAGACTTTGCCGTGTATTGGGCGTATTCAGAAGAAAACCAGAGTGATTGTGATTTTTTTGTGACTTTAATTTCAGGGAATTTCCAATTTTTTTCTTGTAAATTAACCACTTTCTTCTAGGATTTTTCCCTCGGGTATTAGGTAACCCCACTCTGGCTCCATATTTCTTGGACATGTGAAATAGTCAATTTAAGTATGTGAAAAAAAATTGGGATATTTTAATTACATCCTACAGATGGGCTACATCTAAGAAACTGTACCGTTAATTAAGTAAGAGCTTGTCCCTAAAATAACAGGCTGCAGGGCTCGCTGTGTGAACGTAATGCTGTTGTGTTTAGAACAACTTCATTTCAGCTGCACTCTAAATATACCTTATCAAGTATTGTGTATTAATAGCCTATTTCTCACTGAGTACAGATGTGGTGAATAGTCCACGTATAGAGGGTAACCTCAAGTTAACCACGAAGATAACCTGCTCGGAGCACTTTACAGGTGCAGCGTAAATTGCCATGGCAACAGACCTCGGGTAACACCTATCCACATTGGATAGTGCAGGTTAATCAGGAAGTTACACCGACGTCACAAACTTACTCCTGAAGTTATCTGGATAATCCAGTTACCTCGCTTCGTAGTACAGGCCTCTGGTTTCTTGTTGTTCCACACTGTGAGGATAAACAAGCAGCACAGAGGCACAATGAGCAAACAAGATAAAGAGGAAACAATTAAAGTACAAAGTGAATAAAAATGTAATCCAGATAAAGGCCACCTGCCTGTACACCCACATTTTACAGAAGAGAGACCTGTGAGGAAGGCCAACCAGCAGAGCAAGAGACAGGCTGAGTCCTACAGACCAACTAGCAGTAAATGCAGCAGCTCATCCACGAGCACTGCAGGTCTCATGTTTTCACACTGTACTATTCACTAACAAGGACCACAGTCAACAGATACCAAATTATTAGCATATATAAATCATTAAATGATTTACTGATGAACAAACAGAAGATGTGTGATTCTCACAGTAGCTGAATAGACATTCAAAAGCATTGTGGGGAAGCTAAGATAGGGAAGTCCGCCGTAGAGCCCGGGCACGACGGCCCCCCTTATAACCCTATGTAGGGGAAGGAGATGAGGAGACCGGACGCTGAAAGGGGTGGGCGGGAGGGGTGCGGAATGCGAGAGCGAAGGAGAGGGAGTGCGTTGTGTGAGTTTTTATGGAAAGACGGGAGTGACGGCATTGATGTGTGGTTCTGCTCCTGAAAGTCTGCTGGCAGGCCCACTTATTGATTACATCAAATGCCACACGTTCTCTGTTGGTGATTGGCCAACGACCTGTTTCTAAATGTTACATTAACCACATGACTGGGCGGTTTCGTTCTTCTGTCCATCACAGGAAGCATGCTGAGATGACACACACAAGGCTTTTTCCATCTATTCCAAAACCAATCACTGTCAATAAGGAGATGGTGATTTTGGAGTCAAGGGATACTAATTACCAAAGAAGACCAAAAGAATATAACAGCACCAGTTTGAATACTACGTCTTGGGGGAAACCAGATGCCTGGTGCTTTGTTGCCCTGTTGCTGTCGGGGTATGGTCAATGTGGAGCAGGGTGAGGACCCAAATGCAAGACATGGAGCAGAGCAGGTACAGTTCTTGATATTTATTAACAACTAAAAGAGAGCACACTTACAAGGAGCAGCTGAGTCCAGTGAATCCAAAATAATAAACTATCCAAACGAACTGAATCTGCTTGAGACTTAACAGCCACTCGGGGTCAGAGAGGGAATGTAAACAGTCAGTCAACAGAGTTATCAGACACTGTGAGCTCCAAGGTTCATTCTGATTCAGAGGGGGAGACCAGTTTAGGACATGCAACTGTTCAGCCAGAGCTGTCTTGGAGAGACTGTTGAACAAAACCACTACAGACCAAATCCAAAGCTCCTGCTGTAGCAGTGATCTGATAATGGACTGAACTAAAGCCTCATTTTTACTTTAATTTCAGTTAACAACAATGTTTTTTAACATCTAGTTATTTCATTCATCTTTGTTAACGATCATAACCTCACCACTAGGCTGTGCCAGGGTTTGTTTGTGTATGAACACCTGTGCCTCTCCAGTCTCATGGGAAGTGGAGTTTTCATCACCTCTGTGTGATGGAGCAGTCTCCCTGCTTTAAAAGTTATCTTTGTCCTCTGCTCCAGGCCAGATGTCTGATACAGCTCAAGGTGGTGGACCTCTCGTCCGGCTGATATTCTTTTCATGTACTTCTCTTTTTGCTCCTTTAATTAATCAAACCAAAGACAGTGGTTTGTTGTAATTCATTTATTTGTTCAATTTTCCCCAAGACTAACTAAATTTCTCTCCCCTTTAAAACGTCCGCATCAGACAAAGCCGAACAGCAGCTTCAGCTGAGCTGTCAGTCAGCAGCAGCAGCCTTATCTGTCCGCCGCAGGGGCTGATGGGAGGTCTGAGGACCTGTTAGAAACCATGTGGCCCTCGTCTGATCTCACAGCTCGTCCTTGTTTGGCCTCAGCTGCATCAGAGCGCCACTTCTCCCCAGGTTCACCAGAGGAAACACCACTGCACACAATGCTTTTCCTCCCAGCTGCTGCTCTGTGCTGTCTGTGTTCAGGTGAGTGTTTCCAGCCAATCAGGAGCCAGCAAACTCCACCTGGAACAAACACTGTCACACTGACCTTCATCTATCTGTCTGTGTCTCTACAGCGCTGGTTGCCATGGCAGCAGAGCTGGTTCAGAAGGATTTAACATTGACCAGGAGAGTTGGTCAAACTGTTTCCTTCAGCTGTCAGAGAACTGAGCAGTGTGACACTGATTACGTATACTGGTACCAGAAGAAAGATAAAGAAACATTCACAAGAATTATGCGGATTGGTAGGAGTAGTTGTAACATAGCTAACAGGTACAATCATCCTCAGAAAGATGATTTCTCAGCTGTGAATAATCAGAACAGCTGTGAGTTGCAGATCCAGACAGCTAAACCCTTTCATTCAGCCACCTACTACTGCGCCTGTCAGAAGGCTGGTCTCCACAGTGAGAAATGATCCCTGCAGCCTGAACAAAAACCAGCAGATGTCAAACAGTGTTTGTGACAGGAAGAGAGCAGTAAACCACAGCCCAGGTTCACATATTTCACCTCCATCTCAGCCAGAGTCACAAACATACTGAGCTGAGGGATTTATTTAATGTTCCTGTTATTTATATTAAATCAGATATTGGGCGGCACGGTGCTGCAGTGGTTAGTACTGTCCCCTCATAGCATGGTCATTGGTTCAAACCTTGGTCATCCCAGGCCTTTCTGTTTGGAGTCTGCATGTTCTCTCTGTGTCTGCGTGGTTTCTCTCCGGATGATCTGGCTTCCTCCCAGTGTCCTATGACATGCAGGCTGTTAATTGATGATTAAATTGTCCTTCGGGGTGAGTGGTTCTTTGTATATGTGTGGCCCTGTGATGGACGGACAACCTGTCCAGGGTGTACCACACCTTTCGCCCAGTGTCAGCTGGAATTGGCTCTTCTAGACAGTATACAAGGTTGTGAATGCAGCCGGCCATCCGCGAGAACTACAGGTCTCAAATTTTCACACTGTACAATTATTGATTACATCTGGATTGAAATGGGACGAACAATTGGCCCATGCGGCCCACCAAAATTGGCCCAACACCCCTCACCAATACACCATGCTTCCATATTAACTGTACCTACTGTAAAATTCCCCAAACCAGCTGGGTGGTATGTGCCGTGGATAAGTGTATCAGTGCAAGTCAATCAGTGTACTAATTCACACTCATTACTGGTAATCGGAGGTGGCCATGAAGTACACAACTCATACTCAAGTAGCCTACAAGTCCCTTTTTCCATCTATTTCAAAACCAATCACTATCACAAAGATGATGGTGATTTTGTAGTCAAGGGATCCTAATTACCAAAGAAGACCAAAAGAGATTACAGTAACAGTTTTAATACTACATCTTGGGGGAAACCAGATGCCTGGTGCTTCGTTGTCCTGTTGCTGTCAGGGTATGGTCAATGTGGAGCAGGATGGGGGCCCAAATGTAAGACACGGAGTAAAGTAGGTAGAGTTCTTGATGTATATTAACAGTTAAACAAACTGAATCTGCTTTAATGCGAGACATAACAGCCACTCAGGGTCAGAGAGGGAATGTAAACAGTCTGTGTTATCAGACACTGTGACCGGTTTAGGACATGCTGCTGTTGAGCCAGAGCTGTCTTAGAGAAAGTGTTGAACAAAACCTCTACAGACCAAATCCAAAGCTCCTGCTGTAGTAGTGATCTGATAATGGACTGAACTCCATGTGAATAATTGAAACAAGAAGAAGACAAGAAGATACACGCTACACCAAACACATACTAGAGAAATACACAAGTGACCCAGAAAGGATCAGCAATGGAACCCAGGACCACTCAGTTGGTCAGGATGGTGTGGCCTCAGGAGTTAATGATATCTGTGACATGCTGAATCTGGATATTATTCTGTCTGTTCTGTCTGAATCTTGATATTATCCATGCCAGGGTTTGTGTTTGTGTATGAACACCTGTGCCTCTCCAGTCCCATGGGAAGTGGAGTTTTCATCACCTCTGTGTGATGGAGCAGTCTCCCTGCTTTAAAAGTTCTCTTTGTCCTCTGCTCCAGGCCAGATGTCTGATACTGTTCTCAGTGGTGAACCTCTCGCCTTTGTTCTTTCTCCTTTAAAAAATAAAAAAAGACAACAGGTTGTTGTAAATGTGTTCAATTCTCCACAAGAAAATAGACACACGTCCAGATCCAGGACCAAACATGGATTTAACTCTAACGAACCCTCCTCTGGTTTCCACTTTACAAACTAACCCTTTGAACTTTTGTCTAAAAGGATGCGGCAGACATGTAGAAATGTTCCATCTGATGGAGTCCTGGGTTTTAAAATTTCACTCAGTGAAACCTCATGCAGCTTTAATGAAGAGACTGAACAACAAAACACAATTTTTGTGTTTTATTGTATTTTCACCACAGCTGTTAAACAACAGATCTGTGTTATTAAATTTCTTTAAAACTTCTGAATCACAGAAAAAGACATAACAGCTTCAGCTTTGCTTCTTTGAGCTCGTTTGTCCTCACTGTGTGGGCAGGTGCCTTATCTTTCCACCACAGGGTCTGATGGGAGGTCTGAGGACCTGTTAGAAACCACGTGGCCCTCATCTGATCTCACAGCTCGTCCTTGTTTGGCCTCAGCTGCATCAGAGCGCCACTTCTCCCCAGGTTCACCAGAGGAAACACCACTGCACACAATGCTTTTCCTCCCAGCTGCTGCTCTGTGCTGTCTGTGTTCAGGTGAGTGTTTCCAGCCAATCAGGAGCCAGCAAACTCCACCTGGAACAAACACTGTCACACTGACCTTCATCTATCTGTCTGTGTCTCTACAGCGCTGGTTGCCATGGCAGCAGAGCTGGTTCAGAAGGATTTAACATTGACCAGGAGAGTTGGTGAAACTGTCTCCTTCAGCTGTCAGAGAACTGACCAGTGTGACACTGATTATGTATACTGGTACCAGAAGGAAGACACAGAAACATTCACAAGAATTATGCGGATTGGTAGGAGTAGTTGTAACATAGCTAACAGGTACAATCATCCTCAGAAAGATGATTTCTCAGCTGTGAATAATCAGAACGGCTGTGAGTTGCAGATCCAGACAGCTAAACCCTTTCATTCAGCCACCTACTACTGCGCCTGTCAGAAGGCTGGTCTCCACAGTGAGAAATGATCCGTGCAGCCTGAACAAAAACCAGCAGATGTCAAACAGTGTTTGTGACAGGAAGAGAGCAGTAAACCACAGCCCAGGTTCACATATTTCACCTCCATCTCAGCCAGAGTCACAAACATACTGAGCTGTGGGATTTGTTTAATGTTCCAGATATTTATATTAAATCAGATATTGGGCGGCACGGTGCTGCAGTGATTAGCACTGTCCCCTCATAGCATGGTCATGGGTTCAAACCTTGGTCATCCCAGGCCTTTCTGTATGGAGTCTGCATGTTCTCTCTGTGTCTGCCTGGGTTCTCTACAGATGATCTGGCTTCCTCCCAGTGTCCTATGACATGCAGGCTATGTTAATTGATGATTAAATTGTCCTCAGGTGTGAGTGGTTCTTTGTATATGTGCAGCCCTGTGATGGACGGACAACCTGTCCAGGGTGTACCACACCTTTCGCCCAGTGTCAGCTGGAATTGGCTCCTCTAGACAGTATACAAGGTTGTGAATGCAGCCGGCCATCCGCGAGAACTACAGGTCTCAAATTTTCACACTGTACAATTATTGATTACATCTGGACGGGAATGGGATGAAAAATTGGCCCATGCGGCCAACCAAAATCGGTCGGACACCCCTCACCAATACACCATGCTTCCATATTAACTGTACCTACTGTAATATTCCCCAAATCAGCTGGGTGGTATGTGCCATGGATAAGTGTATCAGTGCAAGTCAATCAGTGTACTCATTCACACTCATTACTGGTGATCGGAGGTGGCCATGAAGTACACAACTCATACTCAAGTACAAGTAGCCTACAAGTCCCTTCCACAGCAGCGTGGGATTGGCAGCATAGTGGCTATGCTGACTAAATAACCTCATCTCAGCCATTAGGACAGTTAGCCAAAGTTAAGACTGCATTAGGAAACAATGCGAGCTACAAAAACAATGTCAAATAGCAAATGCAGTGCTGTATGACAGTGAGTGCAGCCCCGGTGGCAAACATATTGGTTATTTTTACGCATTTGGCGGCCTCCATTTGAAGACTTTTTTTTTTAACCCCGAACGCAAGAAACAGAGGCCACAGTTGGAGGGATTGGGGGCCAGCAAGAGAAGAGATTGGGCCAGCCCAGTGTCAGTATAGAAAATTACCCAATGGGCTGCTGTCCATGCTCTGTGGGCCAGTCATTGGCCCATTCTTTCAAACAGCTAAATAAATGAATCATTTACGTTACACCTGACCCAACGGTGCGTCGGCCCACCAGATATTTGTCCGGTATGCCAGATTTTCAGTCCACTTCTGGATTACATCGAATGCCACACATTCTCTGTTGGTGATTGGCCATCGACCAGTTTCTAAATTTTACATTAACCACATGGCTGGGCGGTTTCGTCCTCCATCACAAGAAGCATGCTGAGGTGACACAGATAAGGCTAGTCTGTCTCAAATGCAATTCAAAGGATAAACCTGGGATCTGTGATCACAATGGGGAGTAAATCTCTCTCTCCCAATGCACACAAAGCTTTTTCCATCTATTCCAACACTAATCACTATCAATAAGGAGATGATGATTTTGTAGACAAGGGGTCCTAATTACTAAAAATTATGAAAATAATGTTAAATCTCTTTTTCCTGATTCAAAGTGGAAAAACAGTGCACTTGGAAGGCATGAACTGAAGAAGCTGGGCTGATGGAGCCTCACTGGGCTCTCTACAGTCTGCCTGCACTCGGGAACTACTTAGGTTGTTGACCAAAAGAAGATTAAAGCACCAGTTTTAATACTACATCTTGGGGGAAACCAGATGCCTGGTGCTTTGTTGTCCTGTTGCTGTCGGGGTATGGTCAATGTGGAGCAGGATGGGGACCCAGATGCAAGACATGGAGCAGAGCAGGTACAGTTCTTGATATTTATTGCCAACTAAAAGAGAGCACACTTACAAGGAGCTGCTGAGTCCAGTGAATCCAAAATAATAAACCATCCAAACGAACTGAATCTGCTTTAATGTGAGACTTAACAGCCACTCAGGGTCAGAGAGGTAATTTAAACAGTCTGTGTTATCAGACACTTCTCTTCCATCCCTGTGATGTCACACTAAGAATGTATTGGCTTTAAAAGTTATCTTTGTCCTCTGCTCCAGGCCAGATGTCTGATACTGCCCTAGGTGGTGGACCTCTCGTCCAGCTGATATTTTTTACGCTCTTTTCTGATATTCTCCTTTGAAAAGAAATCCAATGACAATGGTTCGTTGTAATTCATTTATTTGTTCAGTTGAATACAGCAGACAGGTAGAAATGTTCCATCTGATATAGTCCTGTTTTTCAATATTTCACTCAGTGAAACATCATGTAGCTTTAATGAAGAGAGTGAAGAACAGAATAGATATGTTTTTGTTTTATTATTTGGTATTTCTGTATTGGATTTTCATCACAGCTGTTAAACAACAAATGTGTTATTAAATTCCTCGGCCCTTTAAAACTTCACTGTGAAGCACATTGAGTTTCAATGATAAAGTCCTATATAAATGCAATGCATTATTATTATTATTATTGTAACAGCTTCAGCTGTGCTTCTTTGCTGCTAGTTTGTCCTCACTGTGTGAGCAGCAGCCTTATCTGTCCGCCGCAGGGGCTGATGGGAGGTCTGAGGACCTGTTAGAAACCACGTGGCCCTCGTCTGATCTCACAGCTCGTCCTTGTTTGGCCTCAGCTGCATCAGAGCGCCACTTCTCCCCAGGTTCACCAGAGGAAACACCACTGCACACAATGCTTTTCCTCCCAGCTGCTGCTCTGTGCTGTCTGTGTTCAGGTGAGTGTTTCCAGCCAATCAGGAGCCAGCAAACTCCACCTGGAACAAACACTGTCACACTGACCTTCATCTATCTGTCTGTGTCTCTACAGCGCTGGTTGCCATGGCAGCAGAGCTGGTTCAGAAGGATTTAACATTGACCAGGAAAGTTGGTCAAACTGTTTCCTTCAGCTGTGGAGGAACTGACCAGTGTGGCACTTATGTTTTCTGGTACCAGAAGGAAGACACAGAAACATTCACAAGGATTTTGCGTATTCAAAGGAGTAATGGTAATGTAAATTCAGGTTACAATCATCCTCAGAAAGATGATTTCTCAGCTGTGAATAAACAGAGCAGCTGTGAGTTGGAGATCCAGAAAGTTAAACTCGTCCATTCAGCCACTTACTACTGCATCTGTCAGAAGGCTGGTCTCCACAGTGAGAAATGATCCCTGCAGCCTGAACAAAAACCAGCAGATGTCAAACAGTGTTTGTGACAGGAAGAGAGCAGTAAACCACAGCCCAGGTTCACATATTTCACCTCCATCTCAGCCAGAGTCACAAACATACTGAGCTGAGGGATTTATTTAATATTCTATTGATTTCTATTTGATCAGATATTCCAGCAGGTTTCTTGTTGTTCCACACAGTGAGGACAAACTAGCAGCACAGAAGCACAATGAGCAAACAAGATAAAGAGGAAAAACATAGAAAATACAAACTAAACATAATCCACATGAAGTCAAGGCAACTTTATTTAAATAGCACATTCTTACAGAAGAGAGACTTGGTGTTCTCCATAAAATCATGTTACCCAGTTAATAAAATATGAAATAATGCATAAAATATAGTTAAATTAGAGAATAAAAGAATAAAATCAAAACTTATTTAATAATTTAACAACAATAAAAATCTAAATTTTGTTCCCCTCTGGTCAGTCATTACACCGCTACAATTATTTGACAGGTCTATTTCTTTCTGCAGTCTAACAGAAGTAAAATGGTCAACATAAACTTTCTTAGTCTGGATTTGTTTCAAAACTTCTAAAGGTTCATTCCAGCTATTTGCTGCGTAGTAGCTAAATGCTGCATCACCATGTTTGGTTTTGAATCTGAAAACAGTCAACAGACCTGAGGGACTAAAGAGGACCAGGTGGAGAAATTTCCCCATGCAAAGTTCCGAAACATCATAATGACCAACTTGCATTATCAGTCAGTACCATAACCTATACTTGTATCAACATGTATGTACTTCCCCACTTTCTCTTGTTCAGTGAGAGTTAGCTTGTCCTGCCAGCTAGGACTGTATTTTCTGTTCCCTCAATTCAGCTTTGAGAGGGTATGTTTGCTCAAAAGATTTGTGCCTTGTCTCTTAGTGGGGCGTCACATTGGTGTCACTTACGCATCATAAGAGATATTCTAGTTTGAACTGCCAGTGAGAAGAACGTACGTGTAAGAATCTCAACATTCCTGATTAAAACCTATGTAAAATCTCATCTCCTCTCTCTCTCTCTGTGTGTCTTCCACTCGCTGACTTGACTCGCAAACCTTATCGGAATGCACAGATTTGATTGGCTGAGTAGTATCACAAGTAAATGCTAGAATTGCAAGGTGGGTTAAAATAGAAACACTTCGTCATGGCGTAGTAATACTCTGCTGTAAGTCCGCGTCCAGAGAAAACAGCAGTCCGCCTATTAGTGACCTCGGGACTAAGGTGTTCATATCATAAAAACCCTTCAGTGTTGCATTGTGGCTCTAAAACATTTAGTGATTTATTTCATCCATTCTCTGACATACGTGCAGGGATTTTCAAATGGTGTCATGTGTTCAGATTAGTGGTGGGCCGTTATCGGCGTTAACGGCTGCGTTAACGTGAGATTCTTATCGGGCGACAAAAAAAATATCGCCGTTAATCTATTCTCAAAGTTGGGTTGGGAGCTGGGTTTATACTACGTAAGCTATGATGACTTTCAACTTCATATTTTAGCGCAGATGTATACCGAATCGCACTGTAGGGGGCGAGAACAAGTCTTCGAACCTGTGTGTCTGCCTACTGTGAAATTACCACATCAAACGTGACGCGCTAACATGGATGCAGCTGTTGCTGCGTTCCATTTACCTCAGAGGGCGGAGCTGGGAATGACGTCACACCCGAGTTGACGGCGTTCCAGTTACAACCTCGCTCGGCCAGCTGTTTGTTTACAACTAGCCAGGTTAGTTATTGATACGCCGGTTCATTAAAAAAGCGACATGCGGTATTTACTCACACTAAATGTAGCAACACGTCCACAGACAGCTGTTGGACAGCACTTTGTGTACGAACATTTCTGAAGCCGCCGGTGTTGTGCCGAATTCTGCCTGCCTGCCGAGAATCGCTGGCACCTCGCGGGTGCTAACGGTCATCTATGCTGAGAAAAGAGGTGGATGCAAATCTCGGCAGGAAGTCTACAAAATCTGATCTGCAGAATTATGCATCCACCTCTTTAGGTCCTTCTCAGACACTTTGCTGTGCTCATTGATCAAACAGCTTTATCGCCACATATATGTACTGAATGTCAAGGAATGGTCCTTCTAGCCTAGTGTATTAAAATATTAAAGACTCTAAACGTTCATAAAATATATACTTCAAATCAATTTATCACCATTGATGAAATCCACAAAGAATTTTACAGCATTTAAAAGCATTATTTGGAGGTGCATGCAATTCTCGGCAGGCAGGCAAAACTCGGCACAACACCTTGCACCTTGTGCAATGCAGAATTAGTTTACTGTAGGAGTTCTTCAAAGTTTCAACTAGCCTACCACCTAAACGCAAAGCACATCACACGCTACACACAAGCACATCTTTTTGAACATTATTTTCATCACCAATTATCATAGTAGAACAGCTTTCTCAAGCAGTTTGTCATGCATTTTGGAAACAGGAGATGAGTCCCTGGTCTAATGCGCCACCTGGCTTGAAACCTGGCTTGAAACCCGCTCGCACACATATTTTAAATGCCTTCGGCAGAAGTCAAATGAGACATTTTTATCTAGATTAATCTAGATTAAAAAAATGTATCTATGCCCACCCCTAGTTCAGATGTTCTGGTCTTTGTTAGAACTTTGTTAGAAAGGCAGCAGTGTTCTGTACAAGCTGAAGCTGCCTAAGAGCTAAGTGAAGTCCTTGAAGTCTCGCTTGTTTTTAAGGTGATAGTAAGCTGATTTTGTTACTGACTTGATGTGGCTGTTGTAATTTAGGTCTGAGTCCATAAAAACACCAAGATTTCTAGCTTGATTTTTGGGTTTCAAAGACAGGGAACCCAGGTCTCGGTGCGGTTGTTTGGTCCGCACCACAGTTCCATCAGTCCAAATGGAGAGTGTGAAAGCAAAACTCAGTGTAGCCGGTGCTGTTTGCTGCATGACAGGAGAAACTCTTGGCAGTTTTAGTCACTCGCCCCTGCAGAAGACACAGATGTGGTCATAGTTTTACTTTTTGCCACAGTCAAGACACACACAAAAAAACTTTCAAAATATTCAACCAAACAAAAATACACATTCAATCATGCAGATTTGGTCTAAGGTGGACCCCCTTTGAGCTGTGGTATCAGGATTTCCTAGGCTCAAGAGCAGTGTTGTTCAACACACTGGGGGAAGCGCTGTAGCTTCATTTATGAACGCTGAAAGCAAATGAGAGAAAAGTGGTTGGGGTGGACAGGTGAGCCAGAGACAAGACTTTCACACAGGAGAAAGGTGTTTCCAGTGTGAGAAAAAAAGTCAACATTGTTTTTATTTAATGTTACTTAACTTAAGATAGGTCATCTAGGTACGTAGTAATTTTAACCCAAAACATGGTGTTTTCCTAAACCTAACCAAGAAGTTTTGTTGCCAAGCAGGAAGCTTCCGGTCTACGATGCCGATGTGGAAGTCCCTGAAACCTGCATTCTTTTGAAAGTCCAGCAGGGGGCAACTCTTCTGGTTGCAAAAAGAAGTTTGGTTCAATAGAAATAATGGGAAAATATTTCTCCTTCTCAGCTGAATAATTACCTCAGTAAACACTTTCCTGATGAGTTTATGGTCTCAGTCGCTAGTTTCAAGTCTTCTTCAACACAGCATGATGTTCATTTAGTAAATTATGGTCCCATTTATTTTAAAATAGACCACAAAGCAGAGAATGTTTCAGGGCGGGATTATCTATGATTGACAAGTCGTTACCATGGCTACTTGTCAATCAGGCTAGACCCGACTCGTGCCCTCTGCGCTGTGTAAATTTAATCAGCACCATTGAAAAAGCTTATTAGCAGTTGGCTGTTCACTTTCTCTGGTGAGAACATTTAGTTTTCAGACTGTTGTTTGCTGGACAAACTTATCACCCCTGTTAAAATCACAGTTAACATGATTTACAGTTGCACCTAGCTAAGCAAGCTAACTAGCTCCACACATGGCCGTTAGCTATCGTCACTTCCGGGCAATTCCTGGTTGCAAAAGCTCAACATGGTGGCGCCCTATCAGCCAAACTTGAGGCTTCAGAATGGCAGTCCACAAACCGACGGGTGACGTCACCATGACTACGTCCATTTCTTATATACAGCCTATGTTTGAACCAACTTAAGACTGTGCTGTAAAGACCAACCCAATTTTCCAACCTATCTAGAAGTATTGAGTGGCCAACATTGTCAAATGATGCACTAAGGTTGAACACCAGTACTGAAATTTTGCCATGGTCAGTGCTTGTAAGTCCTGTTTGGTTGTCAAAGAAACCTCCTGAGACTAATAGATAGACAACTAACAAGATGTTTTAACTAATGAAGGGTAAATTTGATATTGGATGGTGGTCTTTCATATTGTCTCCATTACAGGCCTCCCTTCTAAGTTTGTCATCTTAACTATATAATTATAGTAGAATTTGCAAATTTGCTTACAGGATAGTGCAAAGTCATTTTTAAAAACATTGTACTGAATTTCTATGGCGTCCTGCAAGTGAGAAATAGTGAGATTTGGTCATTTTTCTGAGGAAAAGACTTGCACCCTTGTGTTTTATTCATGCTGCTGCCTTATACTGACATTTGCTAATTAGCATGAAATACATGTTACAACTGAGGCTGATGGGAATGTCATCAGTTTTATTTATATAGTCCAATATCACAAATCCTGCATTTCCCTCAAGAAGCTTTACAATCTGTACAGCATACAACTCCCTCAGTTGATCAATTCAGATCAGGAAAAACTTCCCAAAAAACCCTTTAATGAAGGATCACAAAAGATATTCTTTTCTCTAACTCATTTAACTAATGCTTTTATCCAAAGTGACTTACAATTGCTATACATGTCAGAGGTTGTACACCTCTGGAGCAACGTAAGGTTAAGTGTCTTGCTCAGGGACACAATGGTGGATGGGTCACAGTGGGGGATTGAAGCCGGGTCTCTCACACCAAAGGTAGGTATCTTATCCACTGCACCATCACCACCCCAAGACATTACTGTTGATCCTGAGGGAAAATGTATGTCTGAAACATAATAAATTATAATCAATCCAATACTTCAGAGTATAGTCTGAACCAAAAACATAGACCTGCTGGTGGCACAAGATGAAAAGTCAAATCCATCCATCCATCCATTGTCAACCACTTATCCTGTTACAGGGTTGCGAGGACTGGAGCCATATAGTGAATCCACTGGGGACCAAGAATGTCTGAACAACATGACAATCCATCCGTCTCTTCTTTGGTCCCAGTCCATCCATCTGGACTAAAGTAGTGGACTAGCAGACATCAGCATCCACAGAGCAACACTGCTAGTGTGTCTAAAAAGACAATAAAAGAAGAGACAGTCATGTTGATATGAACATTAGAGAAACACATCATGCAGCTGAAATATGATCCTGGTTCATCATCTGGACTCGTTCACCTCAGCTGACACATTCAGCAGCTGACAGGTTTTTGTATTACTCTGTTTCACTGTGAGAAGAAGCTACTACTTCATCTTTGGCTCTGGAACTAAGCTGTATGTAACAGGTAAGAATCAACATTTTCCTTCATATGTTTTAATTGAATAAGTTGAAAATGTGTTTTAATGAGTTTCTGCTGCTTCAGGCTTCACATGTTAGTTTGTTCATAATTAGTAGAGAGTTCTTGCAGCCGTGCAGCTATTGTTACATAAAAAGGTTCATAATTCCTGAAAAGATGTTTAAATCTCACACAACTGAAGTTATTCTTTATGTCTGCACGAGTCAAAGCTGATTCATATAGAAAAAGGAAGAAACTGGAAAAGTTGCAAATATACAGAATTTGATCCTCTCAGTGATTCAGTACGGTCTCTTGTTTGTTAATCAAAATATGTCAGTAAACATAGTTTATATAGCATAAAACTTTAAATGTGTTTAAATGTTTAATAGGATAATTAATGAATAATGTTTAAACATTAAAATGTACCACATGATAATTGCATTTTACATGATGACACATATGTCTTTTAGTAAAAGATATATTTATACATAAAGGCAAACATTCATATTGATATTGAATATATTACAATAAAACCCATTTCAGAAAAAGTAATGTATGGCGTTTAACATGATTCAAGATGCATGCATGTAACTTTGATTTCATTGTACAACCTTTACTTTTGTTGTACAATGATGACTAAATGTCTTTTTATTCTTATATAAGATATTGCAGTTAAGTATTAAATTGTAATAATATATTTAAATATTTCCTGGAGAATATCTAATGTTATACTGTTATCATATCTTATAAATGTAATCTTTGTTCACACTTGACATATCCGAACATTTCAGAACAAACCCATGTAGTTGTGTTTAATTGTATAAAAGTTAAAAAGAAATTTTGTTTCTTTAGTAATTATGGTAAAAGTTTTATTGTAAAATATATAATATGCTGTACATACTGCAATATCAAAAGGAAAATTTTATTTATGTCAAGGTCTGTTTATTAAGTAAATTAACCTTGACAATGGGAAAAGGCCTTCTTTCCACACTTTCTCATCTCAGGGTGTCAAATGCTTTGAGAAAGCATGATGAAGCATAGGTATTTGACTCACAAGGTACCCTTCAGCATCTATATGATATGTTTTTTTAATTGTCTCGATATTCAGACTGCGAAAAACTGAAAAGCAGATTAGATACAAGGATAAATTTAAACAGTTAATTTAACAACAGAAATGTGCTAAGAGGGAGGTTAGGCCAGAGTAGGGCTTTCCCAGTCCTGGGCCGGGGAAAGAGGAGCTTGGGCGGGCTTAACTGGTGAGGCTGAGTAGGAGATTTGTCTGGGCGGCAAGAGGGTAGCAAACAGAGAGGCAGAGGCAGCGGCTAAACAGAGGAGGCCTGTGGCTGAAAAGAACAGGTTTAAGCTAGCTTGGCAGAAACAGAGCAACAGCACAACAGACGAAACACACCAAGCTCCCAGAATGCAACCATAGAAAACAATCAAAAACACAAAGCACTCATTCACATACTGATGTCACTACTGGTGTCCAAGTCGTCACACTAATATGAGGTATATTTATGCAGTTAGGTTACATTTAGACATGAAAAACTCCTTTGTCTTTGGGATGAAATTAGTACATTACGTGATGGTGGATGGGTTACACCAGAGTTACTTAAATGCCCTGTGTCATGAAGGTGCTGAAGGGTACCTTCTTCTCTTTCCTCATAGTGAACTGTGTGCTGTATTGATGAGGAGCTCAGTGATCAGAGTCCATGTAGTTTCCAGGATCAGACTGAATGCAGTGCTGGAAGCTGCTGTTGACTGTGTGAATGTGTGTCTGTGCTGCTTGTTGCTGCTGTCAAACTTCAGATGAGCAGGTAGCGAAGCCCGTGGTGAGCATGTACCCAGCAGCATCCAGAAAAGAACAGGAGGAGAAGAGCTCCCTGCTGTGTGTGGCCTCAGACATGTTTCCTCCTGTTGTCCGGTTCTCCTGGAAAAGAATAACGGAAAATGGTCTTCAGGAGGAGCTTGAACCTGGTGAGGAGGAGCAGCGGAAGCTCGAAAGGTCGGGATGCATTGCCGCCATCAGAGTGATTGATCAGGACGCTCGCAACGCATATAATTACCGTTGCTACATTCAGCACGAGACGGGCATAGCGGAGCTCAAAATAAAACAAGGTAATGAAGACTTGATGACTGTGTTCAGCAGAGATTCATTCTCATGGAGCTGTGGACTGATTTTTCTTTCTGACTCCTTTTCTGTTTCAGAGGGTCCAGAAAAAACATCACCTCCACCGTCACTTCCACCGTCACCAACACCATCACTTCAACCATCAATTCCACAATCACTTCCACCTTCAGTGTCCTTCCAGTCTCAGTGCAGGGTGAAGCTGCTCTGCCTGCTGTACACAGTGCTGATAGTGAAGAGTCTGGTGTACTGCTGTGGACTCTCTCTGCTGAGGATCCTCAGAAACAAGGGACCGTCTACCTGCTGCACACATGCTGACTGACTGTTTTCTGTTGCTTTTTACTACCACCAAATCTCATCAATTCATTTTATGCTTTGAACAGCAATCAGAAAAGCTCAGATGTGTTGTGTTGGTTAGTCATAAAATATATCTTTTATGCACGTTAGGTAAGGTCATCCTAAAAATATAACACATATATACATTGTTGGGATCACAGGGACCTCACAATATAGTTGTTCATATTTGATCAAAAATGAACTTTTATCATGTGTCATTGAACTCAATTAGCCAGCAGCAAACTGTGAGGAGAACAGACAGATCAGCCAGACCCTCTCATCTGTAGCCCAACACAGCAAAGCACCGTTACACAGATCACATAAAGATAAATATACTTCTGATTCCACCATAAACAACCACACACATACAGGACAAAGTCACACACACAGACTCAGTGTCCTAGTGACACATGCTCATCTCTATGTCTTCATCTAGTCTTATTTTATTGCATGCGTAATTCAGTTAGTTTGGTCTTGTGTGTTTTGCTTTGTTTAACTTGGTAAATAAATGCTTGAGTATATACATGCTGGTTTCTTTTAATATAGAGTGAATATATTGCCAAATTCCTCTACGTAAAAATCCAAATCCTTCAACCCACTATCTATTAATGGTAATTTTGTTACACTTAATTTAACGTGTAATCAGAATGCCAACATTATATTTTAGTGTTTTTAAGGAGACTGAAATAGTTAATCGTCCATAAATGTATCTCTTATCATCTTATCAATATCATTATAATATTATTAACTATAAATCCCATGTCATTTAAACCCCAATCCCCAAGAACACATACATATTTCCAGTTAGTGAGTCTAAATTTTGTGGTATACTGTTATTTTGATGCTCTAGTTTATTTCCACTTTTAATTGCTTCTTGTATAACAGCAGAAAATTAAGCTGAATCATTAACCATCTGCTAAATATGTTGTTTACAGTATATTTTTAATACATTATGCAGAGTGTAACAGGTTTGTCAAATTCTTTCATTGTATCTTTTCAATAAACTGAAACATCAGAACTTTTGTTCCTTCATTGTTTTTATGGATTTCAGTTTGGCTTAATAATTAAAAAATCAGGACCAGAATCAACTTCATTGGCCATGGATGTTGACAGCTACATGTCATTTGACTCTGGTTGTAAGTAGCTCTCAATCTATCACATAGAACAACAGTACAGCAAGATACTGAATGAATAAAAGCAAACACCTAAACAATGACAACAAATCTAAACAAAGATGAACAAACAAACATATAGCCATTATTTACAAGTCAGCAGGTGTGGGTGTGCTACCAGGTTCACTGCTGACCCCCTTTTATAATTGTGTCCGTGTGGATGTAAAACTCTATGCTGATGACACTGTTGTTTACGCACATGAACAAACAGCTGCTGTGAAGCTACAACTGCT
Source organism: Lepomis macrochirus (assembly GCA_024633595.2). Taxonomy (NCBI): domain Eukaryota; kingdom Metazoa; phylum Chordata; class Actinopteri; order Centrarchiformes; family Centrarchidae; genus Lepomis; species Lepomis macrochirus. Next base: position 902,320 of record JALXJV020000012.1, read on the forward strand.
TTCAAATGATCCCACAGCGACTCCATCAGTCGGGCTGAATTCTGAGTGTTGGCAACATGATGGCTGTGTTTATTTCTTCTAAACCAACAAAATGCAAAACATTTTATTTTGCTTGCTGCCATTTTGAAGCGTGATTCAATTATTATTTCCATATGAACACTCTGCTGACTGACTGTTAGAAACAGTGAGAGATAAAGTGGGATCAGAGCAGACTGCAGGTGGTTTAACATATGTCCTTTTATTTCAGCTTCTCAGCTCTGAGTTCAGGATTCAAGCTGTTTCTCACATATTAATAACAAGAGATCAAAGCTGAGACAGTGAGTACTGACCACTGAAATCTTACTGAACTTCCTGGAAAGATTTTTTAACCAGATTCGACAGTTGTAACTGTCATTGTGTTATTGTCATGTGAAAACTGTGACTAGTGGTGAGGAGGCTATAGAACAGAAACCCACACAGCCCCATCTGCTGCAGGAAAGGAAGCGTTGATTGGCTGTCAACAGTTTTTTATGAGTTCTATATAATAACCACTGAGAACAGATTCATATCTGCTACTCTTGTTGTCTTGAAGACTTTTTTCCACTGAGCCCTCCACCCACACAGAGTTCAACTGAGCCCAGAGACCAATAATGATGACCATACTCGATACAGATTTAGTTTTCCTGTTTGTTAGATTTCCAATTTGTTGCTGCAAACTAAGAGAAGTTGACAGAACGAGCACTGAAGACTAAAATAAGCTCTGTTAAACTTGCCATGAACAAAATTCACTCATCTTTCAAGTTTTTTAAATTATTGAAGATCTGTCTGTGTTTTTATTGACTTGTTTTTATATTTAAGCAACAAATGGAGATTTTGCAAAAAATATTCAATGTAAAAAAAGAATAATGCAATATTTGAAAGGACGTGACATTAAATATTTTGCTAGGCTAATTAATTTTTTAAATGTCACAAGAAAACAATATAATTTTTGATGAGGTTTTAAAGGTAAAAATAATTATGTCATCTGTTCTCAATAGCTGACTCATACAGTAGATATTCAAGCAAGTTTGTCTTAGAAAAGAAAAGTTAAACATAGTCCAAAGTTAAATGTTTTAGTTTCATTTATTAAAACTGGCATTCATTCAAAGATCAAGAAAAACAGTCGTGAAAAACAAAAGAAGAGCTGCTCTTTCTAAAAGACTGAACTATGTATAAAACAGATTTTGCAAAAAGCAATCTGCAACATTTGCATAAAGAACTGTAATTGAAGCTGATAACATGGATAAAATGAACAGAAATATTCAGTATTATGTATAAAATAAGCATTATATTAGAAAACAACTGAACGTTGTCACGGGAGTTCTTAGTGAGCTTCTGATCAGATGTAGATTTTTGATGAAGTTATCCTGAGATAACACTTTTTTAATATTATCTGTATAAACATTTATTTTCTACATATAATTAAATAATTTAGATGTTATTAACAAGAAACGGATTGAAGGATGATGTTACAAAATTACTGAATGTATATGCTAACAAGTCCAGTGTGTGTAACAAGTATTATTTCCACCACTGAAAACAGTAAACTACACTGAACCATGTTCTTCATAATGAAGGAATGTGTCACCCTAATGATGGACAGTTATGTGAAATTCAGACGTTGCCGACACAGACACAACTTGTTAATGAGATCAATTCATTGTTTGTTTTAGAAGAGGGACCGGCTCTGGACTTTATCTTCAGGCTTTCGCAGACGTTGAGCGTTAAAGCTGCAGTAGGACAGTCAGTCAGTCACTTCTGTGAGGTCGGTGGACGTTTCCTTGTTTCTGAGGATCCTCAGCAGAGACAGTCCACAGCAGTACACCAGACTCTTCACTATCAGCACTGTGTACATCAGGCAGAGCTGCCTCTCTCTGTACCATGACGGGACAGGTGCCGACTGGTGGAGGTGATGGTGGAATTGATGGAAATGTTGGTGGAGGTAACGGTGGACGTGTTGGTGGTGCAGAAACGTCTGAAACAGAAAAGGAGTCAAAAAGAAATGTTAGTCCTCTGCTCCTCTGCTGTCTTTGACAGTGTTTAGTCACCAGGCCTTCTTTACCTTGTTCTGTTTGGACCTTCACTTTCCCCCCCTCATGTTGGACGTTACAGAGGTATTTATATGTGTAGAAAGCGTCCAGATCAATCACTCTGATGGCGGCGGTGCATCCTGAATCTCTCTCTCCCTCAGCAAGGGGCAGCTCCTCCAGAGGACCATTCACCTTTTGTCTTTTCCAGGAGAACCGGACCAGAGGAGGAAACATGTTTGAGGCCACACACAGAAAGGAGGTCCTCCCCTCCTGGTGGGCTTTGGACGCTTCTGGGTACACATTCACCGTGGGCTTCACTACCCGCTTATCTGAAGTTTGACAACAGCAACAAGCAGCACAGACACACATTCACACAGTCAACAGCAGCTTCCAGCGGTGTATATTAAGCAACCTATCCAATTACTCTGATATAAGTAAAATATATCTTGTACTAAAAAAATATTTATCACCATGTAAAATGAAATTATCAATAAAAAACAGCATATATTTTAATATAGACATTAAACATATATATATGTTTCTGATATTGTGTCTACCCCACACATTTCAATCAAAGTAAATACAATATTATCAATAAATAATGTATGTTTTACTTTCCCATGTTTTACTTATTTAAAAACAACTTAATCACAAAATATACACTTTGTAATAAATATATCTTTCTCTTGTTTTTATATTTGCCGCCATATATCATACACAGATAATCAAAAATGTATATCTGGACATTTATATACGGTATATAATGTTTTTAGATTCTGAATGGACCTTGATGTGTAGGATGTATATTGTACATACACTGTGGTAAAAAAAATTTTGTATATGATTCCATGATTGTAAAAACTGTAAAAGAGTGGAACTTGCAAAAACCCTGATGCAGTGTGTTTAATTTCTTAGAATACGTTTTTCACAATATAAAATATATTTAGAACACTAAATATTAAACATACAAATTAACAACATTTAACAATATTATACAAATATATTTACCACCATGTAACATTTACAATACATTTCTCAAACATCAAAATATATTAAAATCATATACAACACAAATAAACAACAGGTAAGAAACAAATGGTGCATATTCACTAATATTATGAAATACTGGATATCTGTAACATTGATTTTGTGAATTTGAAAATTTAGATCATCTCTGGAGAATCGTGCTCGTCTCTTAAATTTATTTTGATTTATTGGAGATTTAAAAAAGTCAACTGATTGACAGAAAAATCCTCCCCAATCATTTATCTAGAATTTCCCGCTGTGAAGTTTGATTAAACAGCAGCTGATGAGAACGCAGAGCAGAGTTACAACATCAACCCTGAGTTTCTCTCATTCCTTTAAGGTTTTAGGATCACCAAGAAGATGATCGACAACAAAACTTAATGAGCTCTACAATAAAACAAAAAGGAAAATCTTACCTGTTACATAGAGTTTAGTTCCAGAGCCGAAGATGAGGTATCTGTTGGATCCACTGGATCCTTCCACAGTGAAATACACTAATACAAAAACCTGTCTGCTGCTGAATGAATCAGCTGAGACCAAGTTATGAACCAGGAAGCTCAGTGATGTTCACATACAGTGTACAGTGTTTACAGGAATTATAAAGATGATTGTTTGTGTGTATTTACCATTAAATAGAAAATCTGGGTATTGTATTATTATGATTTCTGTTCAAGTAATGTTATGTTTGAAAAAAGTTTTAATGTAAATAGAAAAGTCTTACAGGTGAATAATAACTAAATATATATACACACACACACACATATGAAACACACATGCTGGAAGGTCTTTGGAGGTGAAATATGTGAACCTGGGCTGTGGTTTACTGCTCTCTTCCTGTCACAAACACTGTTTGACATCTGCTGGTTTTTGTTCAGGCTGCAGGGATCATTTCTCACTGTGGGCAGCAGCCTCACAGGAGCAGTAGTAGGTGGCTGAATGGAGGACTTTAACATTTGTGATCACCAACTCACAGACATTCTGTCTTCTCAAAGCTGAGAAATCATCTTTCTGAGGATGATTGTAACCTGAAAAAACTCGACCATTACTCCTGTTAATACTTAGAATCACTCCTAATGTTTCTGTTTCTTTCTTCTGGTACCAGTATACATAATCAAAGCCACACTGGTCAGTATCACAGCTGAAGGAAACAGTTTCACCATCTCTCCTGGTCAATGTTAAATCCTTCTGAACCAGCTCTGCTGCCATGGCAACCAGCGCTGTAGAGACACAGACAGATAGATGAAGGTCAGTGTGACAGTGTTTGTTCCAGGTGGAGTTTGCTGGCTCCTGATTGGCTGGAAACACTCACCTGAACACAGACAGCACAGAGCAGCAGCTGGGAGGAAAAGCATTGTGTGCAGTGGTGTTTCCTCTGGTGAACCTGGGGAGAAGTGGCGCTCTGATGCAGCTGAGGCCAAACAAGGACGAGCTGTGAGATCAGACGAGGGCCACGTGGTTTCTAACAGGTCCTCAGACCTCCCATCAGCCCCTGCGGTGGACAGACAAGGCTATGGTTTGAAAATAGGTCCATTTCATAGCAAACATTTCCCAGTGAAACATGACACCAACAGCCTGAAACTGAAGCAGCTTAATGGAATTCAGCCCTGATTATTCTCTTTCTTACACCTCTAACATGTCAAAATGTTTCCCTGAAAATGGCCTTATATGACAGTTAGTGTATAACACAATTCTTATACACTGTTTAAGTTACGTTTTAAATTATTTTTGGTATAATTACATGTTTTAACAGGTTAAAGCTAATGTACAACTTAAGTATTTTAGTTTTGGTACAATCTGAATGCTTTTATTAACTTCCTTTGATGCACAACAGCTTAAATTAAATTAATAACAAGTATTATGAAGTACTTTCTCCATTATTAATTTTGTGGAGTTGCTCCTATTTTCATTAATTCACAGTATAAACACAAGCAGCAGCTTATTTGCTTATTAAACAAGTTCTGAAAATGTTTATTGAATTATTAATGGAATCACACGGTCGAACCAACCTGATAAATGTCGGTTCCTTTGACAAGCTTGAGGAACAGTTACAATACATTTAATATTATTTTAAGGGATGTTTCTTAATAATTTTGAATACATATAAGAATAATGAATATTTCCTCTTTAAAGATGTCAGCAAGGGTGTGACATCAATAAATAAACTCTGACACCAGGGCTGTGTGATGGATTTCTAACTAAGGTTCATCATTTGGTGAATTTGTGTTTGCTGTTGATGCTGACATTAACCACTACAAAGAAACGCCACCACCCTGTGTTCAGTCAGAGGAAGTGCACAGGTATCCAGATGATAAAAATAAAACATAGCGATATCTAGTGGATAAAAACTGAAAATAGAATTTACATTATTTAACACTATTACTGGCATCATTGTTGTTAGTATTTCCATTATACTAAATGTACCATTTCTGTACTGTGGCCAATACAACACAGAAAATTGTTTTATGTGTCGCAGAAATGAAATAACAGAAATGTGAGGGGATGTTTAAGGGTTAAAATCAGTTTCTAGTTTTGTATTTTCATCCCAGCTGTTAAACAACAGATAACAGTCTGTGTTACTAAATTCAGCACCAACCTCAATGTGTTTGTGGTAACAGGAATGTGTGTTTGTATTTCTGCATCATCGTGAGCCAGATTTTTTATCTGCTGTCAGATTCAAATCAAGACGAAGAAACTTCTGACTGAATCAGTTCAGAGAAACAGAGAAGTCTGGGAAACAAGAATCATTTAGAAACAACATTAAAATAATAAGAATAACAGAAAGATAAATAGTGTCAGCAAGAAATGAAGCTGCTGGCTGACAGTAACCTTCATCTTCTTTTTCAACAAAAGACATTTGAAGATTGAACTCAAACAGGATTTTGGAGAATGAAGGTCTCAGTGTGACGAAGCACACAATGAAAACAAGAAGCTGTTAGACTTTTTATACTAGAGAGATACAACTACATGTTCCTGCCTTGAATTGATGATTTTCACTGTTAGAATCAGCCGAGTTTGTAGTTTTCCTTCTTTCTAATGTACCTGTAGTGATTTGAAATAGTTCAATAGAGGAGATGAACTGTAATAAAGCAGAATGAGCTCCGCTGTCACGTTAACACCTGTTTACAAAACATAATGTGCAGCAGCAGACAGGATGCAGTCCTTCATGTCTATGGTCACCGCATGCTGTGTTGTGTTGAGTGTTGCTCCTCAGCTTTGCCTTTTAAAACCTCAGTAGAAACCCACAAACAGTTTCAGCAGCAGCAGCCTTATCTGTCCGCCGCAGGGGCTGATGGGAGGTCTGAGGACCTGTTAGAAACCACGTGGCCCTCGTCTGATCTCACAGCTCGTCCTTGTTTGGCCTCAGCTGCATCAGAGCGCCACTTCTCCCCAGGTTCACCAGAGGAAACACCACTGCACACAATGCTTTTCCTCCCAGCTGCTGCTCTGTGCTGTCTGTGTTCAGGTGAGTGTTTCCAGCCAATCAGGAGCCAGCAAACTCCACCTGGAACAAACACTGTCACACTGACCTTCATCTATCTGTCTGTGTCTCTACAGCGCTGGTTGCCATGGCAGCAGGGCTGATTCAGGATTTAACATTGACCAGGAGAGATGGTCAAACTGTTTACTTCAGCTGTCGAAGAACTGACCAGTGTGACAGTAGCAGACCTGTATTCTGGTACCAGAAGAAAGACACAGAAACTTTCACAAGAATTCTGGGGATTGATAGGAGTAGTTGTAACATAGCTTACAGGTACAATCATCCTCAGAGGGATGATTTCTCAGCTGTGAGAAAACAGAACAGCTGTGAGTTGCAGCTCAAGAAAGTTAAACCCTCTCATTCAGCCACCTACTACTGCTCCTGTTATAAGTATGCTGTCCACAGTGAGAAATGATCCCTGCAGCCTGAACAAAAACCAGCAGATGTCAAACAGTGTTTGTGACAGGAAGAGAGCAGTAAACCACAGCCCAGGTTCACATATTTCACCTCCATCTCAGCCAGAGTCACAAACATACTGAGCTGAGGGATTTATTTAATATTCTATTGATTTCTATTTGATCAGATATTCCAGCAGGTTTCTTGTTGTTCCACACAGTGAGGACAAACTAGCAGCACAGAAGCACAACGAGCAAACAAGATAAAGAGGAAAAACATTTAAAGTACAAACTAAATATAATCTAGATGAAGGCAAGGCAACTTTATTTAAACAGCACAATTCATAAGACAGACTTAGTGTTCTTCACATAAAATCATGTTACCCAATTAATAAATTGTGAAACATTGCATAAAATTAGTGTTGTAGTCAAGACCGCCCAAACCGAGACTAAGTCAAGACCAACACCAGAGTTTAACGAGACCAAGACTTTTAGGGGCTGAGACCAAGTGGAGACCAACATTGTGGGAGTGTAAGACCGATTGTGTGAAAGTTCCCCTCTGGTCAGTCATTACACCGCTACAATTATTTGACAGGTCTCTTTTTCTCTTAGTGTACGCAAAGTTTGTAGTCTAACAGATGGAAGTGGTGAACGTAAACTTTATTTGTCTGGATTTGGAGCAAGTCTCAAAACTTCTGAAAGTTTATTCCAGGTATTTGCTGCGTAGTAGCTAAATGCTGCTTCTTCGTGTTTTGTATTGACTCTGGAAACAGCCAACAGACCTGACGGACTAAAGAGGACCAGATGGACAAATTTCCCCATGCAAAGAGCTCTAGCTTGTCCTGCCAGCTAGGATTGTATTTTCTGTTCCCTCAGTTCAGATTTAAGAGGGTATGTTTGCTCTAAGGATTTGTGCTTTGTCTCTTAGTGGTGCGTCGCATTGGCGTCCGTCGCCGATCATGTGAGATATTCTGGTTTTGAGCTGCCTGTGAAAAGAATGTACATGTAAGAATCTGTAATTCTTGATTAAAACCCATGTAAAATCTCGTCTCCTCTCTCCCGGTGTGTCTCCCACTCGCTGACTTGACTCGCAAACCTTATCAGAATGCACAGATTTGATTGGCTGAGTAGCATCACATGAGATGATTGGAACACACGCAATTTGTCCGTGCGTTTCCTGGGCCGCTAAACCAGGACAGTAATGCTAGAATTACTACTAAAATAGAAACCCTTCATCATGACGTAAGCAATACGATCCTCACAGCAGTCTGCCTATTAGTGACCTCGGGACTAAGGTGTTCATATCATGAAACATTTCAGTGATGCATTTTGGCCCTGAAACATTTTGTGATTTTCGGCAGTATTTTGAAATCCATTGTCTGATATAAGTGCAGGGATTTTAAAATGTGTTCAGATGTTCTGGTCTTTCTTAGAAGAAAGGCAGCAGTGTTCTGTACAAGCTGAAGCTGCCTAAGAGCTAAGTGAACAAGTTTTGTCTGAAGTCCTTGAAATATTGTTGGTTTTTAAGGTGATAGTAAGCTGATTTTGTTACTGACTAGATGTGGCTGTTGTAATTTAGGTCTGAGTCCATAAAAACACCAAGATTTCTAGCTTGATTTTTGTTTAGTTTAGTTTATTTGTTTAGCACGTTTAGTACAAGTACAGAACAATGCAAGGAGGGAACGAAGCCAGACTAGGCTTGTACAGAGTTCCACTCCCATTTCCTAATAACTCACAAGATATGCAGACTAAGCATCAACAAAGAAGAAAAAAGAACAACAACAACAGAACACACAAAACAAAAAAATTTGAAAAATAAAAATAGACAACAAACAATAGAAAGCAATTCAATACAAACAAACAATACTTAGAAAAAACTACATGAAGGCATCAAGCTAGCAATAGTAAACTCTTCAAATGCTTTTTAAAAGCTGAATAAGAGGACATTGATCGCAACGATGGACTTAACTCACTCCAGAGCTTAGGACCTCTAAAAGAAATATTAAATTGATGTCTTGTAGTTCGTGTGATTGGTAAAACTAAGTTATTATTGCTATGTCTAGTGTGAAATGAGTGAACATGTGAGATAGGAATAAACAAATTCTGGAAAGAGTCTGGTAGATCTTGTTTCCTATATATAAACTTATGCATAAGTAAACATGTTTGATAAATATTTACCTTATCAATAGGGAGAACTTTAAATTTATTATAAAGAGGGGCCGAAGGTGTGTATCTATTTGAATGCGAAATAAATCTGAGAAATCTGATATTTCTTCTGTAAAACTATTAATTTCTTAAGGTGGGTAGGATAGGTAGCTGCCCAAACAATGTTGCAATAATTAATAAATGGAAACAAAAAACTATAATATAAGGTTAAAAATGCTGAGGAATGAACCAAAGGACAAACCCTCCTCAATATGCCCAACATTTTAGCTGACCTCTTAGAGACAAAATTGATATGGTTAGACCAATTAAGACCACTATCTATAATGACTCCTAAAAATCTGGTATGCTGAACCAATTCAATTTGAGTATTATTAATGAAGATCTTAGATAATTCAATAGGGTAATGTTTGTGAGTATTACAAAAAATCATAAAGTTGCATTTTTTTATATTAAGAGTAAGTTTGTTCCATTGAAACCATTCCATAATATATGATAGTTCCTCATTAACCATTTTTATTAGAATATTGAAGTCATGGTGAGAAGCTACAAGATTTGTATCATCAGCGAATAGAACTGGGAGGAGTTTGGTACAAGTCATAGGCATATCATTAATATAAATTAAAAATAAAAGAGGCCCCAAAATTGATCCTTGAGGGACCCCAATCTTAATTTGTGACTTCATTGAATCATAGCCTTCCAGGTAAACATATTGCTCTCTATTAGATAAGTAATTTCTAAACCATCTCAAAGCAACATCCTTCACTCCGTATCTACTAAGTTTGGCAATCAAGATATTGTGACTGACCCCGTATCAAATGCTTTACTCAAGTCCAGGAAGACTCCAAGAGCATATTTTTTATTATCAAGAGCTGAAGAAATATAGTTCACGAGTTGAATAAGGGCATGCTCAGTAGAGTGTCGCTTCCGAAAACCATATTGATGTTTGTAAAATATATTATTAGCATCCAGGTGATTAAATAATCTCGAATAGACAATCTTTATAAGATTTTCGATATACACGGGAGAATTGATATTGGCCTGTAATTACTAAAATCCTTGGAGTCACCGGTCTTGAAAATTGGTATAACCTTCAAATTTTGAGGGACAATTCCAGTTCTCAGAGACAGTGAGAGAATATGAGTGAGAGGTTTAATAATGTAGCCAATTGTCTCTTCAATAAGAAGACTTTTAATGCCGTCATGACCATGGGCTGAGTTTTTAAGTGATAAAATAATATTCCGAACCTCTTGAACTGTTGGTGGGTCAAAATTATAAAAAGGAGGATATTGACCTTTAATTAAGGAGCATGGATGGATATCCGAAATCGTTAATGTTAGACGCTAGATCAGAACCAACCGATATAAAGAAATCATTAAAGCCATTAGCAATATCAACAGGGTTAGAGAGAACCCCCCTCTCACTGTTCATTACTACAGGGGCAGTAAATGGGGATTTAGAGCGGTTCAATAGATGATTAATGAGGTGCCATGTTGTCTTAATATTTCTAGAAGCTTGAACAAATTGATTTGAATAGTATGCTTTCTTTGCTTTTCTTACTAACGATGTGAATTGGTTTTTACATTTCTTATAAATTTCAACATTAATTGAAGAAGGACTAAATATAGACCTCCTATACAGTTTATTTTTTTTTCGGGAAAGCTTTTTTAGTTCCTCAGTTATCCACGGCTTCCCTTTAGAATATTTATTTCCAGATTTTGTGCTCATCAACGGAAATGATAAATCCATTTCCGTTGATGAGCGGTCTTTGGGTTTCAAAGACAGGGAGTCCAGGTCTCTTTGCGGTTGTTTGGTCCACACCACAGATCGATTATTCCAAATGGAGAGTGTGAAAGCAAAACTCAGTGTAGCCGGTGCTGTTTGCTGCATGACAGGAGAACCTCTTGGCAGTGGTGGTCACTCGCCCCTGCAGAAGACACAGATGTGATCATAGTTTTACTTTTTGCCAAAATCAAGACACACAAAAAAACTTTATTCAAAATATTCAACCAAACAAATATGCACATTCAGTCATGCAGATTTGGTCCAAGGGGGACCCTCTTTGAGCTGTGGTATCAAGGTTTCCTAGGCTCAAGAGCAGTGTTGTTCAACACACTGGGGGAAGCGCTGCTTCATTTATGAACGCTGAAAGCAAATGAGAGAAAAGTGGTTGGGGTGGACAGGTGAGCCAGAGACAAGACTTTCACACAGGAGAAAGGTGTTTGTTTCCAGTGTGAGAAAAAAAGTCAACATTGTTTTTATTTAATGTTACTTAACTTAAGATAGGTCATGTAGATACGTAGTTATTTTAACCCAAAACATGGTGTTTTCCTAAACCTAACCAAGAAGTTTTGTTGCCTAACCTAACCAGGTGGTTTCACAGTGTTTCACAATGTTAACCGCAAGTTTTCATACCTATTACGCAACTATAGAAAAACATTCAATTCATAATAAAATCTCACTGATCTCACTGAAATTGGAATGAAATATCTTTTTGGAGTTTTAATGGCTTTATATTATTTGTAAGTACAGCTTTTTGTTACTTATAACTTTTGGAGAGAAAAACTATTTCTGGTAAAAAGGATAGTAACATGTTTTATGTTAAGGATTAATTTGACCTCAGGAAAACACAATTTCTGACATTTAGAAGGATTTTCTGTTTATAATACAACATAAACATCATCAGGACATCAGTAAAAAACATAATAGTTCTATTAAAAAAATTAAAAAGACACTTAGTGAAAATTAATTTGAGCATTGTGTCGGGGATTGTTCTATGCCACTGTAAGTGCCATGTACGTATGTGAATATCTGTGAGAGAGTTAAAAACAAAGTTACGTAGTCACCAAAATGAGTTTGACAGAATAAGAACAGCGTACTATCCAGCTGACCAGAAGCCTGGCCTACACTTTTTTCTGCACTACTGTGGACATGATATATGCACATAAGCTATATAGATCTCACTGTCTTCCGCATGACTATGGTAGACGATATTGTTATTATTGATGGTTTGTCCTTGCAGGAGCATATAGAGTTTGAAAAGAGACGTCATGTTAGTTAGCTCAGATAAATATTTGCCAATGGAAACGAAGTAATTCCTTTTTTTTTAAAACATTGTACTGAATTTCAGAACTATGGCATCATGCAAGTGAGAAATAGTGAGATTTGGTAATTTTTCTGAGGCATAGACTTGCATCCTTTTCGTCTTTCATTCAGGCTGCTGACTCACTCTGATATTTGCTAATTAGCACTAAACACATGTTACAACTGAGGCTGATGGGAATGTCAAGTCAGTTTTATTTATATAGTCCAATATCACGAATCCTGCATTTCCCTCAAGAAGCTTTACAATCTGTACAGCATACCACGCCCTCTGTTGATCAGATCAGGAAAAACTTCCCAAAAAAAAAGGAAGTTCACGAAAGTTATTACAGTTGATCCTGAGGAAAAATGTATACTGAACCATAATAAATGGTATCAATTCAATAGTTGAGATAGAACCAAAGATGGAAATTCACATCCATCCATCCATCCATCCATCGTCAACCACTTATCCTGTTACAGGGTTGCAAGGACTGGAGCCATATAGTGAATCCACTGGGGACCAAGAATGTCTGAACAACATGACAATCCATCCGTCTCTTCTTTGGTCCTGGTCCAGTCCATCTGGACTAAAGTAGTGGACCAACAGACATCAGTATCCACAGAGCAACACTGCTAGTGTGTCTAAAAAGACAATAAAAGCAGAGACAGTCATGCTGATATGAACATTAGAGAAACACATCATGCAGCTGAAATATGATCCTGGTTCATCATCTGGACTCGTTCACCTCAGCTGACACATTCAGCAGCTGACAGGTTTTTGTATTACTCTGTTTCACTGTGGGAGGAAAGTACTACTACATCTTTGGCTCTGGAACTAAACTGTATGTAACAGGTAAGAATCAACATTTTCCTTCAGTTGTTTTAATTGAATAAGTTGAAAATGTGTTTTAATGAGTTTCTGCTGCTTCAGGCTTCACATGTTAGTTTGTTCATAATTAGTAGAGTTCTTGCAGCCGTGCAGCTATTGTTACATAAAAAGGTTCATAATTCTTGAAAAAATCTTTAAATCTCACACAACTGAAGTTATTCTTTATGTCTGCACAAGTCAAAGCTGATTCATATAGAAAAAGGAAGAAACTGAAAAAGTTGCAAATATACAGCATTTGATCCTCTCAGTGATTCAGTACGGTCTCTTGTTTTTTGAAAACAACATACGTTGTATTAATCAAAATATGTCAGTAAACATATTTTATATAGCATAAAACTTTAAAAGTGTGTTTAAATGTTTTATAGGATAATTAATAATGTTTAAAAATTAAAATGTACTACATGATAATTGCATTTTACATGATGATACATATGTCTTTTAGTAAAAGATATATTTATACATGAAGGCAAACATTCATATTGATATTGAATATAATACAATAAAACCCATTTTAGAAAAAGTAATGTATGACGTTTAACATGATTCAAGATGTATGTATGTAACAGTAAATAACTTTGTTTTTATCGTACAACCATTACATTTGTTGTACAATGATTAAAAAAAACTCAAATTTCTCTCTATTCTGAAATCAGATTCTGCAGATATTCTATTAAGGATTAAATTATAATATTTTTAAATGATTTATTTCCTTGGGAATATCTAGAGTTTTAGTTTATCTTATGTTATGAAAGTAATCATTATTCACACTTCACAGAACAAACCCATGTAGTTGTGTTTAATTGTGTGAAAGTTAAAAAGAGATTTTGTTTCTTTAGTAACTATAGTAAAAAATAAATTATTGGAAAATGTATCTCTGTGTCTGTTTATTAGCCTATGATAAGTAAATTAACCTTGACAATGGGAAAGACCTTCTTTCCACATGTTCTCATCTCAGGGTGTCAAATACTGAAGCTTTGAGAAAGCATGACGGAGCATAGGTATTTGACTCACAAGGTACCCTTCACCATCCATATGATATGTCTTTTTAATAGTCTGGATTTTCAGACTGTGAAAAACTTAAAAGCAGATTAGATACGTGGATAAAGTTAAACAGTTAATTTAACAACAGAAATGTGCTAAGAGGGAGGTTAGGCCAGATTAGGGCTTTCCCAGTCCTGGGCTGGGGATAGAGGAGCTTGGGCGGGCTTAACTGGTGAGGCTGAGTAGGAGATTTTTCTGGGCGGCAAGAGGGTAGCAAACAGAGAGGCAGAGGCAGCGGCTCAACAGAGGAGGCCTGTGGCTGAAAAGAAAAGGTTTAAGCTAGCTTGGCAGAAACAGAGCAAGAGCACGACAGACGAAACACACCAAGCTCCCAGAATACAACCATAGAAACAATCAAAAACACAAAGCACTCATTCACATACTGATGTCACTACTGGTGTCCGAGGAGTCGTGACACTAATATGAGGTATATTTATGCAGTTAGGTTATGTTAGGCATGAAAAACTCCTTCGTGTTTGAGATGAAATTAGTACATTACGTGATGGTGGATGGGTTACACCAGAGTCACTTAAATGCCCTGTGTCATGAAGGTGCTGAAGGGTACCTTCTTCTCTTTCCTCATAGTGAACTGTGTGCTGTATTGATGAGGAGCTCAGTGATCAGAGTCCATGTAGTTTCCAGGATCAGACTGAATGCAGTGCTGGAAGCTGCTGTTGACTGTGTGAATGTGTGTCTGTGCTGCTTGTTGCTGCTGTCAAACTTCAGATGAGCAGGTAGTGAAGCCCAAGGTGAGCATGTACCCAGCAGCATCCAGAGAAAACCAGGAGGAGAAGAGCTCCCTGCTGTGTGTGGCCTCAGACATGTTTCCTCCTCTGGTCCGGTTCTCCTGGAAAAGAATAACGGATAATGGTCTTCAGGAGGAGCTTGAACCTGGTGAGGAGGAGCAGCGAAAGCTCGAAGTGCCGGGATGCATTGCCGCCATCAGAGTGATTGATCAGGACGCTCGCAACGCATATAATTACCGTTGCTACATTCAGCACGAGACGGGCATAGCGGAGCTCAAAATAAAACAAGGTAATGAAGACTTGATGACTGTGTTCAGCAAAGATTCATTCTCATGGAGCAGAGGACTGATTTTTCTTTCTGACTCCTTTTCTGTTTCAGAGGGTCCAGAAAAAACATCACCTCCACCGTCACTTCCACCGTCACCAACACCATCACTTCCACCATCAATTCCACAATCACTTCCACCATCAGTGTCCTTCCAGTCTCAGTGCAGGGTGAAGCTGCTCTGCCTGCTGTACACAGTGCTGATAGTGAAGAGTCTGGTGTACTGCTGTGGACTCTCTCTGCTGAGGATCCTCAGAAACAACGGACCGTCCACCAGCTGCACACATGCTGACTGACTGTTTCCTGCTCGCCTTTTCTCACCATCAGATCTCATCAATTCTCGCTCACTGATCACTTTGATCAGCAGTTAGAAATGTTAGTTTTGTGCTGTGTGGGTTATATTTTATGCACAGGATACAAACAGTCATTGTAAAGACATAAACACATATGTACAGCTCACGGATCAAGTTGTTAATTTGTGATAATAACTGAATCTTTATCATGTGAGCTATTGAACTCAATTAGCCAGCCACCAACTCTAAGAACACGGTCAGATTAACAGATTAACAGATTAACATTAACATACTTTTGATTTGTCCTTAAACAACCACACATACAGGACAAAGTCACACACACTGTCCTTTATGACATGCTCTTTTGTCTTCATCTTGTTTTAGTTTAGTCCATTTAAATTAGTTAATTGCAATTATTTCTTTCTTTCTCTCAAAATGTTTGCAGTCTAGCAGAAACTAAAAGTGAACATAAATGTTCTTTCTGGATTTAAAACTAGTCACATGCAACAAGTTTCTAATCTTCTGGAGGTTAGTGCATTTAAGTTGGTCTTGTGTGTTTTGCTTTGTTTACCTTGTTAAATAAATGCTTGAGTATATACATGCTATCTATTAATTGAAATTTTGTTATACGTATTATTTTAATTATTAATCTTAATGCAAACATTAAAGTTTAGTCTATTTCATGAGACTGAATTAGGTAATTGTTGAGGAGATAATTATACACGTCATGCCATTTAAACCAACAACACGTATATATTTACTGAGTAAGAATTCTGTGGTATAGTGTTATTTTGATGCTCTCGTTTATTTCCACCTTAAATTGTGACTTGTAGAATAATTGAAAATGGAGCTGAATCATTAGCTGTCTGCTAGGTATTTTATTGTTTACAGTATTTTTCTGTTTTGTGTCTCTTTTAGACAGCGTGTGGCAGGTTTGTCAAATTCTTTCTCTCTAACTTTCTCAATAAACTGAAAAATTGCAGCAACTGTGCTTTAGAAAAGTCCTTGTTTTTATGGATTCCATTTTAGCTTCATAGCAAATAATCAGATGCTATAGGGAAGGATAGACTGTGACTCTTAATGCTTGGGGTGGTGATGGCGCAATGGATAAGACGCATGCCTTTGGTGTGAGAGACCTGGGTTCAATCCCCCAATGAGACCCATCCACCATTGTGTCTCTGAGCAAGACACTTAACCCCTCGTTGCTCCAGAGGCGTGCGACCTCTGACATGTACAGCAATTGTAAGTTGCTTTGGATAAAAGCGTCAGCTAAATGAATAAATGTAAATAAATGTATGAATCAATAGCTGCAAGCATGTAGGCCTGGGGCTGACTGTGAAAGTATCAGACATGTTTGTCTAATAATAATAATATTATCATTATATGGAGCTATTTTGCTACAGTTAAGCTTCGTTTGCGACCTGACCTTTCTTTTCTCCGTGAAAGGGAAGAACTTAGAAAGTTGCGTGGCACTGCAGAGAGCCTACAGCTGCAGCAGTAGGCCTACATGGATCATGCGTAATATTCATCCAGCCAGAGGGAACGATCACTAACCGTTCACAGCATGTCAGTCTTAGTAGAGACACAACCGGTCCCGGAGAAGGAGTGGGGCGGTGGAGCGTACAGAGATCACAGAGCGACCAGCCCGCTGTGGACCGTCTGTGATCGTTCCCTCTGGCTGGATGAATCTGACGCCCGCATGATCCATGGTGATGGAGAAATATAGAAAATAATGGCAATAAAGCAAGCTGCCAATATATTAGAGATCCTCCAAAATATGACAAATCATGCTTTCAGAGCTGCTGCCTTACTAAGGTGAGCTGAGCTCCCCTGGCTTCCAGGTAATTCACACATTACACCAAGAGAAGCGATTAGCACCAACTCAGACATTTGAGTCTGAGTTATAGAATGGACAAGGTTTTTAATGGGAATACCTTGGGTGGACACTGTACTTGTTTTTGCACTGGGTGGTGATAATGCAACATAGCTGGATGCCAACTACCATAAAAACTCACATAAGAATCTAAAAATATAAGCATACAGCTAAACAAGAACAGTAAAGCTCCATCAGTTTATTGGCTGTTTATTTCAACTAAACCAATAAAATGCAGCTTAACTTGTTTAATTTTGCCTGCTGCCGTGGTTATTATTCCCATGTGAACAACACTGACTGACTGTTAGAATCAGTAATGAATAATAATAATAATCTTTATTTGTAGAACACTTTTCAAAAACAAGTTACAAAGTGCTTTAACAAGTCTAAAGACAATAATACCCAAAAAACAATAATACAAAAACAATACAAGATAAAAGCAAAAAGACTAAAGACTAAAATACACTTTTAAGATAAATATAAAATAAGTAAAATAGACTAAAATAAAAGGGATAAAATAAAGTCAAGCAAGATCGGGAAAGGCTCTCCCATAAAAATATGTTTTAAGAAGGGACTTAAAAGAGTTCTGTGACTCAGCTGACCTGATTTCCTCGGGCAGGCTGTTCCAGAGCCTCGGGGCCCTGAAAGCAAGCGCTCTGTCCCCTTTAGTTTTCAGTCAAGACTCTGAAACAGACAGCAGACCTCTGCCCGAGGATCTCAAGGTACGTGCTGGTGTGTAGGGGACTAAAAGGTCAGAAATATAACAAGGTAAGAGGCCGACAAGAGCTTTAAAAGTGATCAATAAAATTTTAAAGTCAATTCTAAAACATACTGGCAGCCAGTGTAACGGGGGTGATGGGGTCACATTTCTTAGTTGGTTAAAAGTGTGAGGTAATACAGTGGGATCAGAGAAGACTGCACGTGGTCTAATTATATCTCCATTTATATCAGCCTCTCAGCTCTGAGTTCAGGATTTGAGTTGTTATTTTGTTAAATATAATATTGTTTCTCTCACAACACAGATCAAGCTGAGACAGTGAGTACTGAGCGCTGAAACCAAACTGAAATGATTCTTTAACCAGAGTCGACGGTTGTAACTGTCATTGTGTTATTAATGTGAAAAAGTGCAGCTAGCGGTGAGGAGGCTGCAGAGCAGAAACCCACACAGCCCGTCTGCTGCAGGAAAGGAAGTGCTGATTGGCTGTCTGCAGTTTTTTATGAGTCCTAATAACCACTGAGAACAGATTCATATCTGCTGCTGTACACACTCATCAACTCCTCTCCCTCTCTGTAGCTGTTTGTCTTTTCTCTTGTTGTCTGGAAGCCTTTTTTCCACTGAGCCCTCCACCCACACAGAGTTGAACTGAGCCCAGAGACCAACAATGGTGACCGTCCTTGATATTTAGTCAACTTAACAAACATACAATAAACTAAAAGAAATGAGACTGAAGAATAAAATAAACTAAATGTTAAAGTTGTTAGTAGAAAAAATGTATTGACTCATCTTTAAAGTTCTTAAATTATTAAGCAACTCGACCTGATGGTGGTTTTATTTAACAAATTTTATTTCTATGTTTTTATATTTAAAGGCAGAAAATATTTCAAGTAAACATTACAAAGAAAAATTTAGTTGAGATTTTGAAGGTAACAATTTTGTTTGTAATTACATCTACATAGATATTCAATCACATGATTTAGTTTGAAGTTTAGTTTTAGTTTGTTTTAGAACTTTGAGAAAATAAAAGTTGAACATAGTCTAAAGTTAAATGTTTTAGTTTATTTTATTAAAAGCACATTAATTGAGACAAATAGACAGTCATAAAAATAAAAGTACTACCACTATTTCTAATAAAAATTAGAATTAGAATAAGTAAACTGAACTTTACGCATAAAAACAAATTTTGCTGTTTAACAGTCTGTAAAATTGAAGCAAAAAACAAATATATTGGTTTAAAAACAGCAACTGAAGCTCATAACATGAAAGAAATCAACAGAAATATTCAATATAAAATAAGCATTACATTACAAAACTACTGAAGACAGAGTTCTTAGAGAGCCTCTTATCTTCTGTTCAGATCAGGACAGTCATGTGAACTTCAGGCTTTGGCTTTGCAGACAGGAAGATTATGAACTCTCAGTCTGAGATAACGGGCTTCTCAGATTCTGCACTTCAGGGACCGGCTCTGGACTTTCTCTTCAGGGATTAGCAGACGGTGAGAAGTTGAAGCTGCTGGGGGAGAGTCAGTCAGTCAGTCTCTTCACTGTGGTCGGAGGACGGTCCCTTTCTAAAGATGCTGAGCAGAGAGAGTCCACTGCAGTACACCAGACTCTTCACTATCAGCACTGTGTACATCAGACAGAGCTGCCTCTCTGGGAAAAAGGACCGGACAGGGGCTACTGGTTGTGGAAGAGCAGAAACCTCTGAAACAGAAAAGGAGTCAGAAAGAAATGTCAGTCCTCTGCTCCTCTGCTCTCTTTGACAGCGTCTCCACATGAAGCTGAATCTCTGCTGAACACAGTCACCAAGCCCTCATTACCTTGTTCTGTTTGGGCCTTCACGTCCCCCCCCTCGTGCTGAACGTAGCAGCGGTATTTATATGTGTAGAGAGCGTCCCGATCAATCAGTCTGATGGCGGTGATCCGTCCCGACTCTCTGAGCTCCAGCTGCTCCTCCTCAGCAGGTGCCGGCTCCTCCAGAGGACCGTTCTCCTTTCGTCTTTTCCAGGAGAACCGGACCAGAGGAGGAGACATGTCTGAGGCCACACACAGCAGGGAGCTCTTCCCCTCCTGGTTTTCTCTGGATGCTGCTGGGTACACGCTCACCACGGGCTTCACTACCCGCTTATCTAAATTTTGACAGTAGCACAGACACACATTCACACAGTCAACAGCAGCTTCCAGCACTGTATAACATTCTGATATTCTAATATAATTTTCATAATTAAAAAGTAACTATATTTATATGATGATAAGTATAACTTATGCAGTAATGATATATACAATCAAATTACATTATAAGACATACAATATTAACCTTCAAAATGGAGACTATGTTAATGCTTTATATCATGATATACATATAAAATACTTTATATAAATGCAACAGTAGGCTACATATAAATGCAAAGAAAAATTAGATTTAAGCTATTATCTTTCCAAATAGCCTGATTTAAAGTATATAGACCACAATCAGTTGTTGTTTACCTTAAAACATTGTGAATCTATTTTCTTTTACAGAAAATATATCTTATAGTAAAATAAATATATATATAACATATTTTTGTTACCTTGCAATATTTTGCGGCCATCTGCAATATATTTTGAGTAACCTCATAACATTTTGCTTTACCCCTCAATGTGATTTGCGTTCTCTTGCAGTATCTCTCATTACTACGCAATATGTCACAATATATTTAGTGCTACCTCACTCAGCAATATTCTGAGTTCCCTGGCAATATGTTTTGCATTCTCTTGCAATATTTCACCTTACTTCACAATAAGCTTTGTGTTCTCTCACAATGCTTTTGTAAAATTCAATGACCTGATCTATACTGGGGCATTGCACTGGGAGCTGCTGAGCAGACAGACACACTTATGGCTCAGAAGGAATATAAGAAGATAAGTATTGTGAGAGATCCAAAAGTATTGCAAGAGATTACAAACTGTATTGTGAGAGTACCTAACACATGTTGCGGGATATCACAAAAATACTGCAAGAGAATGAGAAGTATTGCAAGAGACTGCAAACTTTATTGTGAGAGAACGCAAAACGTACTGCAACCGAACATAAAATATCACGAGGTAATGCAACAGTGTTGCAAGAAAATGCAAACTTTATTGTGGGAGAACATAAAACATATTACAAGTGAATGTAAAATATTGCGAGGTAACGGAAAAGTATTGCGAGGGAATGCAAAAGTAGTCCTTAAAAAAATATTCTCGCTGTGACACCTCGGGGGGCACCTTAATACAGAATGTATACCACTATATACTTTAATATATTATATTACATTATTAATAATATATTAATATATTTAATACTGATTTTGAATGTACCTTGATAATATATTGCACATACATGGTGGAAAAGTGTATTTGTACATGATTATCTGATTGTAAATACATTTTGTAAAATAGTTAAACTTGTGAAAACCTGTGATGAAATATTTATTTCATATGACTAATATTTCTTAGAATACAATAAATTTTCCGCAATACAAAATAGATTTTGAATCATACAAACTAACAATATTCAACAACATTACAATGCAAATGTATTCATTGCTATATGATATTTACTATAGGCTTACTGTACATTAAAATACATTAAAATCACATACCACACAAATAAATAACATTTCAGAAACATTAAACATATTTTCAATGATGTTATACAAATGTTTATTAACTGCGTTAAAATCAACTCTGGAGAACTGAACCTGAGTGAACATGAGGATACCTGCTCGTCTCTTAAATTTACTTTGATTCACTCAGGAGTTAAAAGTCAATTGATAAACAAAGTCAGAAAATCCTCCACAATCATTCATGTATAATTACATTTCTTCCAGCCGAGAGACAAAAAACCCAGTGTGAGGTTTGACTAAACAGCAGCTGATGGGATCACAGCAGAGTAACAACATTACTGCTGAGTTTCTCTCATTACTTTAAGGTTTTAAGATGACCAAGAAAACTTAAAAGCCTCTACAATAAAACAACAGAAGGAAAATGGATGTTTAATCTTACCTGTTACGTAGAGTTCAGTTCCAGAGCCAAAGATGAGGTATCTGTTGGATCCACTGGATCCTCCCACGGTGAAACACACTAATACAAAAACCTGTCTGCTGCTGAATGAATCAGCTGAGACCAAATTAATGAACCAGGAAGCTCCATGAACTCTCTAAAGTTCATTTGTAGTTTAAACAGAGATTATAGAGATGATTTTTTGTGTTTACCATCAAATTGAAAAAATCAGATTGTTTAATCATGAATTATGTCCATGAAATGTTATAATTAATATAATTATATTGTAAATAAGACCAATACAAATGTATTACAGGTGAATTATAACTGAATTATATATGGACATGAAACACAAAGCCTGTGGAGGTGAAATATGTGAACCTGGGCTGTGGTTTACTGCTCTCTTCCTGTCAGAAACACTGTTTGACATCTGCTAGTTTTTGTTCAGGCTGTAGGGATCATTTCTCACTGTGGAGACCTCCTTCCAACAGGCACAATAGTAGGTGGCTGAATGGAGGAGTTTTATTTTTGTGATCACCAACTCACAGACATTCTGTTTTCTCAAAGCTGAGAAATCATCTTTCTGAGGATGACCGTCATCTGAATAAAATCGACCTTTACTCCTATCAATAAACAGAATCCTTGAGAATGTTTCTGTGTCTTTCTTCTGGTACCAGTATACATTATCTCTGTCACAGTGGTCAGTTCCTCCACAGCTGAAAGAAACCATTTCACCAACTCTCCTGGTCAATGTTAAATCGTCCTGATTTAGCTCTGCTGCCATGGAAACCAGCGCTGTAGAGACACAGACAGATAGATGAAGGTCAGTGTGACAGTGTTTGTTCCAGGTGGAGATTGCTGGCTCCTGATTGGCTGGAAACACTCACCTGAACACAGACAGCACAGAGCAGCAGCTGGGAGGAAAAGCATTGTGTGCAGTGGTGTTTCCTCTGGTGAACCTGGGGAGAAGTGGCGCTCTGATGCAGCTGAGGCCAAACAAGGACGAGCTGTGAGATCAGACATGCCATGTGGTTTCTAACAGGTCCTCAGACCTCCCATCAGCCCCTGCAGCAGAAGATAAGGCTGTTTACACTTTTTGCATTCAAAGCAGCTGAGGACACTGTTATATATAACCACAGTAGAAGTCTATATATAACAGTGTCATCAGCGTAGAGTTGGACATTGATGAATGCTTTAGGCCTTCTCAGATACAAAGAGATTTGCGCTGTGCTGGCAGCTGGGTTCTAAGCAAAATAGGCAGAGTTTTTAACCTTGTACCGATTTTGTAATTTTGGATGACACATCTTGTTAGCAAATGTGTATCTGCCCAATGCTAAGAAGCAATCACCAGTACAAGCCCTGCTATTTAGAAGAAAGGGAGCAGCAAGGAAGACAAGGCTGTGGGTGTATGAAAACGTATTTCAACACATGCAACAGTGAGACTGCCGGTGTTCATTTCACATAACAATTCTAACATATGTTTATAGATATTGCCAACCTACAACAAGCTGCCTGATCTAAAACTAACAAGTCCTCCAACCTAAACAACAACATAGGTTATTTTATCCACACCTCCCAAAACAACAAACATTACCGTTAACTACGTTACATGAGTCATTTGACCTACATCACATGACATTTAACCCCATGGTGAAACAATCAGAATTTGGTTAGGTTTAGACAACAAAAACTACCTGGTTAGATTTAGGATAAAAAAAACTATTTGGTTAGATTTAGGAAAACATGGTTTTGTATAAAATAGGTACATTGCAATATGACAGAATGTCAATTGTTGCTATTTAAGTTAAAACTCAAAATAACTCAACATCTACTTGGTTTCACATGGGACTCAAACCATGCTCACAAGTCTTTGAGCTGGAGTCCAAGTCAAGTCTCAAGTCTTTGAGCAAGAGTCCCAGTCAAGTCTCAAATCTCTGGGCAAGACTTCAAGTCAAGTCTCAAGTCTCTGGGTAAGAGTCCAAGTCAAGTCTCAAGTCTCTGGGCAAGAGTCCAAGTCAAGTCTCAAGTCTCTGGGCAAGAGTCTAAGTCAAGTCTCAAGTCTGTCGTGGTTATTACGAATGTTGTATCACCTGCTGCATTCAATCCAGGTTGCTAATAAAACTAGCTATAGGTGCTATGCTAGCTAACTGTAACCTGTTTTCATGTACAGAGTACAACCATGCAATGTACAATGCAATTATAATAATTACAAACGCTCATTCATCTTTTCATAACAAACCACAGTCGGAGTAAACCTCTTGTAGGTCGTAGCTGAAACAAGAAGCAAGCTAACGTTAGATGGCCAATGCTGAGCTAAACATGTTTACTCACCTCAGGTTACTAACCTATTTGCGTTCAGCGCTATTTGTTTGGGTCTTGTTGTATGAAGATTTAAAGCCAAAGTTTATGATGAATGGCTCAGCGGCTGCCGGTGATTGTTGTCCTCTCTCACATGCGGTCGCACGCTGCAGATGCTACGTGTTACGTAGGTAGGTTATAGGTAACGGAGGGAGGGAATAATGGCAAGCTGATCAGAAGTTTCCTAAAAAATAAACATTGTTCACAAGTCCCGTGCATCGAGTCTGAAGTCTTTTGAGGACAAGTCTCAAGTCGAGTCTGAAGTCACTGTGTGTGCAACTTAATTAAGTCGCACTCGAGTCCAAGTCTCTAACTCGAGTCCCCATTTCTGACTCAAACACCGTTCTCCAAAGTTAAAGTTTGGGGTATGATCCATCCGACCTTCTTACGTAGATTTTCTCCCTATTTATAATTTGTCACCCAACTTAGCTTTCTCCTTTGCTACCATCTTGAAGCCACTAGAGTTGACTGTCACAATATAGTAAATATAGTAATACTAGTACAAGTAAATATAGTAAAAGTAAATATGCAACACAACCTCACAGGCGCAGCTGTAGGGTTAACCTGCCGTCATGCATACAATTATGGTTTTGTTTTTTTTTCTGTGATGGTTAGGGTCTGGACAAGGGTATTCAGGGTGCTGTCATTGCCTTTAACAGTAAATGTAACGTAGTTAGCAAGCTCTAACAGCAGCTAACAATAGCTAATCTTAGCAAGCTAATGTCACAATAAATGTTTGTGCAAACGCTAGCTAAGGCTACAGGAAACACTACAAAGAACTACACTTAATAAATGCTAGAAGAAAACATGAAAAAATGAATGCCAATGCTAGCGCTAATAACACTGTAAAAAACATGTTGTCTTTTTTATTTAACCCTTGTTTATTCAGGGAGCTAAGAGCAACCTCTCGTGCAGGAAAGCCCTGATCACAATCACACCTAGAAGCTGCCCAGTACACTGGCCACTGAGCAGCTCGCGTTATGGACCTTGCTCAAGGGCATTTTAGTGATGGTAACTTTCTTTCCACACCCAGATTTATCCTGCCAGTCTGGGGATTGAACTGTCGGCCTCCCCTTCACAAGTTTGCTTCTCTAACCTTTGGGCCACCACTGTCTTTTGTTTCATCCAGGATCTGATTGCCAGTCTCTTGGGTGAAAGTCACGTAATCATCTAACCATCCACCTAACCCACAACCACCAAAGTAGGAATTTTGTGGTATTTTATTTATTTCCTATCCCTGGTGTTTTCCCTGGAATTTTACATGGATTTAGTCACACAGCCGCAAGAGGTCTCTCATAACAAAATTTGGTTGTTTTAAGTCCTTTAATTATCAACCAGTGTTGTCAACCACTTTCCTCCTGATACCGCTGTATGACCACAAACATGTGTCATGTAAGGACTGGAAATTTAGACATGCACACAATATCAGCTTTTTGCTTTCCATGCTTCGCTTGATGCCCCTCTCTATTGGCCATGCAGATAATGTGCAGTGGCATACACGCAAGCTCGACAAGCAGTTTGCTGAGCGTGCACTTTGGACGACGCAGCAGCAAACGGTCCTTGAATTATTGTATCCTTGTGTAATGAGCAGATTGTGAAGGAGCAGGTCGAAGCAGAGGATTGGTTGTGGTTCTAGCTGAGATGTATGGTGTAATGGTACGGGGATGTTGTAACATGATTTTGTTATTAGATAAAGTAATGTGATTTTGCTACCTGTAAATCAAAATAAATAAATCCCTCAGCTCAGTATGTTTGTGACTCTGGCTGAGATGGAGGTGAAATATGTGAACCTGGGCTGTGGTTTACTGCTCTCTTCCTGTCACAAACACTGTTTGACATCTGCTGGTTTTTGTTCAGGCTGCAGGGATCATTTCTCACTGTGGGCAGCATTTTTCCAACAGATGCAGTAGTAGGTGGCTGAATGGAGGAGTGTGATACTCGAGATCATTAAGTCGCAGCCCTGATCCTTTCTCGACGCTGAGAAATCTTTTTGCTGAGGATGATTGTAGCGGAATTAACTTTCCCATCAGTAAGATCGATACGTAGAATCACTGTGAACGTGCCTGTTTTTGTCTTCTGGTACCAGTAGACATGGTTTTTATCACACCCGTCAGCTCCTTTACAGCTCAAGAAGACATTTTCACCAGCTCTCCTGGTCAGTGACAACTGGTCTTGAATCAGCTCTTCTGCCATGGCAACCAGCGCTGTAGAGACACAGACAGATAGATGAAGGTCAGTGTGACAGTGTTTGTTCCAGGTGGAGTTTGCTGGCTCCTGATTGGCTGGAAACACTCACCTGAACACAGACAGCACAGAGCAGCAGCTGGGAGGAAAAGCATTGTGTGCAGTGGTGTTTCCTCTGGTGAACCTGGGGAGAAGTGGCGCTCTGATGCAGCTGAGGCCAAACAAGGACGAGCTGTGAGATCAGACGAGGGCCACGTGGTTTCTAACAGGTCCTCAGACCTCCCATCAGCCCTTGTGGTGGACAGATAAGGCTGCTGTCTGACAATAGCTCCATTTCACAGCAGACATTTTCACTTGTGAGAAAAGCAAAGATGTTATCAGTAACATCAATCAGTTCTACTCAGTTGTCCCAGTGAGCAATGTTGGTGAGACAGTGAGCCGACAAGAACAACACCAGGACCCTGAAACTGAAGCAGCTAAATGGAATTCAGCCCTATTTGTTTTATTTTATTTACACCTTATTTTGTGCAGTTAAACTACTTTTATTACAATCTGATTTCTTCAACAAATATTTCTGGTATAATTACATATTTAAAGCAGTTTAAAGCGACTGTACAATCTGAAGAATTTAGTTTTGGTACGATCTGAATGCTTAAACTGACAGGTTTTTTAACTTTCTTTGATACGTAACAGCTTTTGTCAAATTAATAAAAAGTATTTTGAAGTTAGTGCTCAGGCTGTTATGTCCCCTTGTTCTTGTTTCTTTTTCTGCCTCGATGCAGCTTGCTGTGCTCCTTTGTTGTTGTTTTCCTGAGGTATGTTGAGCACGTTATTGACCTAATCTGGATTTTTTTAATTAAATTAATGTTTTTTTCCTTTTTGTAAAACCAAATAATTTTTTTTACAAAAACATATTACAAAGTACTTTCTCCATCATTCATTTTTTGGAGCAGCTTATTTGCTCATTTAACACTTTGAGAAAATGTTTTTTCACCTTTAGATTAAACAACACTGTCGAACCAAAACAGACAAATGTCCGTCTGTTCTTTTGATAGGCTACAGAAGCAGTCATGATACATTTAAAAATTAGTAAGTGATGTTTGTTAGTAACTTTAAACACATGAATAATTACATATTCCTCTTTAAGGCGTTAGAAAGGCGCCACATCAATAAAATAAGCTCCTGCACCACAGCTGTGTGATGGATTTCAAACTGCATCATGTGGCTGATTTCTGTTTGCTGGTTCTGACATGAACCATCACAGAGAAACACCACCACCCTGTGGTGAATCAGAGGAAGTGCAGAGGAGTCCAGATGATGATGCTCTTACCTCTTATTTTACTGGCAAAAAAAAACAGCAGTCACATATAGTGGGGGAAAAACAAACAACAGCAATTTAGAAATATCACTGAATCATGTTAGAACTTCTCAAAAACAATTAAACACAAATAGATCTGTAAAATCATTTTGTTCTTTGAAGAAAGAAGCAAACTTGAGTTAACGTGTTAAGGGAATTAAAAGAGAATCCACAGCTGATGTTCACTTCAAACTTAGAGTGAGGGAGATGTAATGTGTTTGGCATTTAAACTCTTGAGAATGTCATCGGCGGTCTTTGGTTGTGTTTACAGGTCAGGCGGGGAAGCAAGCGGAAGTTTAACTCTCTGTCTCGGTGGAACGTGTTGCTGCCCGCATATGTTCAGTAAAGGTGACGAACGCTGTTCTCAAAGTATTCATTTGTGTCTGTGAGAAAGAGGTGGAGGTGAAATATGTGAACCTGGGCTGTGGTTTACTGCTCTCTTCCTGTCACAAACACTGTTTGACATCTGCTGGTTTTTGTTCAGGCTGCAGGGATCATTTCTCACTGTGGGCAGCAACCTTCCAACAGGCGCAGTAGTAGGTGGCTGAATGGAGGAGTGTGATACTCGAGATCATCAAGTCACAGCCGTACTCTTTTCTCATCGCTGAGAAATCGTTTTGCTGAGGATGGTTGTAGCGGGAATTAAATTTCCCATCAGTCAGATCGATACGTAGAATCAGTGTAAACGGGTCTGTGTCTGTCTTCTGGTACCAGTAGACATGTTTTTTATCACACCCGTCAGTTTCTTTACAGCTGAAGGAAACAGTTTCACCAACTCTCCTAATCAGCGACAACTGGTCTTGAACCAGCTCTGCTGCCATGGCAACCAGCGCTGTAGAGACACAGACAGACAGATGAAGGTCAGTGTGACAGTGTTTGTTCCAGGTGGAGTTTGCTGGCTCCTGATTGGCTGGAAACACTCACCTGAACACAGACAGCACAGAGCAGCAGCTGGGAGGAAAAGCATTGTGTGCAGTGGTGTTTCCTCTGGTGAACCTGGGGAGAAGTGGCGCTCTGATGCAGCTGAGGCCAAACAAGGACGAGCTGTGAGATCAGACGAGGGCCACGTGGTTTCTAACAGGTCCTCAGACCTCCCATCAGCCCTTGTGGTGGACAGAAAAGGCTGCTGCCTGACAATAGCTCCATTTCACAGCAGACATTTTCACTTCTAAGAAAAGCAAAGATTTTATAAGTAACATCAATCAGTTCTACTCAGTTGTCCCAGTGAGCAATGTTGGTGAGACAGTGAGCCGACAAAAACACCAGGACCCTGAAACTGAAGCAGCTAAATGGAATTCAGCCCTATTTGTTTTATTTTATTTACACCTTATTTTGTGCAGTTAAACTACTTTTATTACAATCTGATTTCTTTAACAAATATTTCTGGTATAATTACACATTTAAAGCAGTTTAAAGCGACTGTACAATCTGAAGAATTTTGTTTTGATTCGGTCTGAATGCTTAAACTGACAGGTTTTTTAACTTTCTTTGATACGTAACAGCTTTTGTCAAATTAATAAAAAGTATTTTGAAGTTAGTGCTCAGTTTCTGTTATGTCCCCTTGTTCTTGTTTCTTTTTCTGCCTCAATGTAGCTTGCTGTGCTCCTTTGTTGTTGTTTTCCTGAGGTATGTTGAGCACGTTATTGACCTAATCTGGATTTTTTAAATTAAATTAATGTTTTTTTCCTTTTTGTAAAACCAAATAATTTTTTTTACAAAAACATATTACAAAGTACTTTCTCCATCATTCATTTTTTTGGAGCAGCTTATTTGCTCATTTAACACTTTGAGAAAATGTTTTTTCACCTTTAGATTAAACAACACTGTCGAACCAAAACAGACAAATGTCCGTCTGTTCTTTTGATAGGCTACAGAAGCAGTCATGATACATTTAAAAATTAGTAAGTGATGTTTGTTAATAACTTTAAACACATGAATAATGACATATTCCTCTTTAAGGCGTTAGAAAGGCGCCACATCAATAAAATAAGCTCCTGCACCACGGCTGTGTGATGGATTTCAAACTGCATCATGTGGCTGATTTCTGTTTGCTGGTTCTGACATGAATCATCACAGAGAAACACCACCACCCTGTGGTGAATCAGAGGAAGTGCAGAGGAGTCCAGATGATGATGCTCTTACCTCTTATTTTACTGGCAAAAAAAAACAGCAGTCACATCTATTGGGGAAAACACACAACAGCAATTTAGAAATATCACTGAATCATGTTAGAACTTCTCAAAAACAATTAAACACAAATAGATCTGTAAAATCATTTTGTTCTTTGAAGAAAGAAGCAAACTTGAGTTAACGTGTTAAGGGAATTAAAAGAGAATCCACAGCTGATGTTCACTTCAAACTTAGAGTGAGGGAGATGTAATGTGTTTGGCATTTAAACTCTTGAGAATGTCATCGGCGGTCTTTGGTTGTGTTTACAGGTCAGGCGGGGAAGCAAGCGGAAGTTTAACTCTCTGTCTCGGTGGAACGTGTTGCTGCCCGCATATGTTCAGTAAAGGTGACGAACGCTGTTCTCAAAGTATTCATTTGTGTCTGTGAAAACAAGCTGGAGGTGAAATATGTGAACCTGGGCTGTGGTTTACTGCTCTCTTCCTGTCACAAACACTGTTTGACATCTGCTGGTTTTTGTTCAGGCTGCAGGGATCATTTCTCACTGTGGGCAGCAACCTTCCAGCAGGCGCAGTAGTAGGTGGCTGAATGGAGGAGTGTGATACTCGAGATCATCAAGTCACAGCCGTACTCTTTTCTCATCGCTGAGAAATCGTTTTGCTGAGGATGGTTGTAGCGGGAATTAAATTTCCCATCAGTCAGATCGATACGCAGAATCACTGTGAACGGGTCTGTGTCTGTCTTCTGGTACCAGTAGACATGTTTTTTATCACACCCGTCAGTTTCTTTACAGCTGAAAGAAACTGTTTCACCAACTCTCCTAGTCAGCGACAACTGGTCTTGAACCAGCTCTGCTGCCATGGCAACCAGCGCTGTAGAGACACAGACAGATAGATGAAGGTCAGTGTGACAGTGTTTGTTCCAGGTGGAGTTTGCTGGCTCCTGATTGGCTGGAAACACTCACCTGAACACAGACAGCACAGAGCAGCAGCTGGGAGGAAAAGCATTGTGTGCAGTGGTGTTTCCTCTGGTGAACCTGGGGAGAAGTGGCGCTCTGATGCAGCTGAGGCCAAACAAGGACGAGCTGTGAGATCAGACGAGGGCCACGTGGTTTCTAACAGGTCCTCAGACCTCCCATCAGCCCTTGTGGTGGACAGATAAGGCTGCTGTCTGACAATAGCTCCATTTCACAGCAGACATTTTCACTTGTGAGAAAAGCAAAGATGTTATCAGTAACATCAATCAGTTCTACTCAGTTGTCCCAGTGAGCAATGTTGGTGAGACAGTGAGCCGACAAGAACAACACCAGGACCCTGAAACTGAAGCAGCAAAATGGAATTCAGCCCTATTTGTTATATTTTATTTACACCTTATTTTGTGCAGTTAAACTACTTTTATTACAGTCTGACCTCTTCAACAAATATTTCTGGTATAATTACATATTTTAAAGCAGTTTAAAGCGAGTGTACAATCTGAATATTTTAGTTTTGGTACGATCTGAATGCTTAAACTGAAGTTTTCTTTTAACTGTCTTTGATACATAACAGCTTTTGTCAAATTAATAATACATATTTTGAAGTTAGTGCTCAGTTTCTGTTATGTCCCCTTGTTCTTGTTTCTTTTTCTGCCTCGATGCAGCTTGCTGTGCTCCTTTGTTGTTGTTTTCCTGAGGTATGTTGAGCACGTTATTGACCTAATCTGGATTTTTAAATTAATCTTTTTTTTCCTTTTTGTAAAACCAAAGATTTTTTTTTTTTACAAAAAAGTATTATGAAGTACTTTCTCCATCATTCTTTTTTTAGAGCAGCTTATTTGCTTATTTAACACTTTGAGAAAATGTTTTTTCACCTTTAGATTAAACAACATTGTCGAACAAAAACAGACAAATGTCCGTCTCTTTCTTTGAGAAGCTAAAGAAGCAGTCATGCTACATTTAAAAATTAGTAAGTGATGTTTGTTAATAACTTTAAACACATGAATAATGACATATTCCTCTTTAAGGTGTTAGAAAGGCGCCACATCAATAAAATAAGCTCCTGCACCACGGCTGTGTGATGGATTTCAAACTGCATCATGTGGCTGATTTCTGTTTGCTGGTTCTGACATGAACCATCACAGAGAAACACCACCACCCTGTGGTGAATCAGAGGAAGTGCAGAGGAGTCCAGATGATGATGCTCTTACCTCTTATTTTACTGGCAAAAAAAAACAGCAGTCACATATAGTGGGGGAAAAACACACAACAGCGATTTAGAAATATCAC
>JALXJV020000012.1:935209-1028283 GCA_024633595.2 Lepomis macrochirus
ACATCTTGTTAGAACTTTACCTCTCATTTTACTGGCAAAAAAAGTGATTACTGACATCATGTTAGTACGTCTCAAAAACAATTAAACACAAATAGATACTGCCTCAACAACAGGACTGTATCATGTTGGCTTAACTCCAGAAATTAAAAAGGTTGACAGTTGAAAATAGGTGAAGCAGCTGAAACTCAGATTAACATGAAAGATTTTTCATAGGAATGAGCCACGGCATTTTAAAAATTATCAGCAGTTCTGGTGAATGTATTTTGTCATGTGGATGACATTTTGTGTTACTGTCTAATAATAATTTAATTTCCTCCCTATTTTCTTCTCTTCAGTTCATCAATTAGCCTGCTTTCTTGTTAGACAACGCTGCATTGTAAAATTATAATTAAATCTACCATGTAACTTAGCTCTCATTTTAACTGTGTGTGTGTGATTGTGGGAGTGAATCTGTTATTGTGTCCTTTAAAATACTAAGGACTAATTGTGTTGTTGTGTCTAAATTGCTGTATATATAGGCTACAGTTGAATTGACTTTATAAATACTACCACAACATACTGTTGTTCCTGCTAGTATACTTCAATAGGCCATCAGGGCCTGCTACTGCTACCAAATCACAACCTGCAGCAATAGCCAGGTAATACTTCCAATTGTAGAACTACTATGCTACAATAGGTTACACTCCTACCAATAAGTTACACAAAAATACAGATCTGTAACATGTTGTAATTTGCTTTAGAAAAGAGATGTAGACTAATTAAATCAATGAGTCACACCAGTTGTCATTGGTAAAGTTCTTGTTTAATTATCTTATTATTTTGGCCACTTCACCAAGTTTAACATAAACCAGGGTTCTCAAAGTGGGGTCCAGGGACCCCCAGGGGTCAGTTAGGGTGTTCCAGGGGGTCCCCAGCA
Source organism: Lepomis macrochirus (assembly GCA_024633595.2). Classification (NCBI taxonomy): domain Eukaryota; kingdom Metazoa; phylum Chordata; class Actinopteri; order Centrarchiformes; family Centrarchidae; genus Lepomis; species Lepomis macrochirus. The sequence goes on from JALXJV020000012.1 coordinate 936,126, forward strand.
AAAAGGGCAATACTTTATTTTTGATATAATTACATCCATAAGTAGCACAGTGACGGATTTTCTGACTATTTTGATCATGGATTTCATACTTTCTATAATGAAACATCTAAAAGCAAAGATCCTATCAGATGGGCGTCTGTGCGGTAATTTGTGTTAGTTTAGGGGTCCCTGGTGTGAAAAAGTTTGAGAACCACGGACGTAAACTACATCACTTAACAGACCCATGCAGGTTGCTAGTGAGGTTTGATGCATATTCACAGACCAGACTCCGTTCAAAAATCAGTCATTTTAAGAATAGATGGCACAACAGTCAACAGCTTTACGTGTTGAACGAGCTGAAACTCATTCTCTGAATTGCCAACAGTCACTGAGTCTTCATTTGGCTGTAAAAACTCTTATAGTATTTAGTATTAAACTCTTTAATCCAATCATCTGCCACAGAATCAGACCAGATGGAAGTGAGCTGTGTGAATTAGATTTCCCCCTATATTTGATTAAAATAAACGCAAATAAGCGGATCATGCATGCCGTTTTGATTAAAAGTCACTCAACATTTATTCTGCATTTAGACAGAAATTTGAATTGGCTGTAGTGGCCAGTAATGTTAGGCGAAGTATTCAATTGACATATTTATGAATGGAGTTTGGTGGGCGCATCTTTTCTCTCCAAGTTCCAGGTCCAGACAAGAACATTATAACTCCATCTTTCCAAAGACCGAACACGCTGTGCTGATAGCAGCCACCGGTTCCCCTGTTAGTTCGGTTTATTTTACAGCCATTGTATAAACAAGGGCTGAAGCTGTAAAGTTACGTTAGCCTGCTAACAGCGCTGCTAACACATCCCGTGTTATTAGCCTGGTTATTAGCAACTCTATTAGCAACTCTGCTAACAGCTATCCAGCCGGCTAGTAACGTTAGCTAAGCTGGCCTGTAAACTCCTGTTGTCAGAACCGAATCATACAAACCACACTGCACCACTAATCTGTAAAAGCACATTCAGCCAAAAAAAAGGATTTTAATACATTTTGGGGGACTTTGGGAAACAATCCATCCATCCTGTCCAATGATTCTGCCTTTTACACTTCCTGACACAACAAAACGTCGCTGCGGCGTGTTGCATTCTGGTCAATATAGTCCATTCAACTTTACCGTTACTAATTTTAATCATTTAACAGTAAATTCTTGTTAAAATAAATACAGCGACTCTCATTTTCGTCTGTTACCGGCACAAGGTAATGATAAAACGTAGTCATTATTTTTCTCTCGCGTAAATATTTAAAATTAATCACTCAGCACAACTACAAGTCCCACAATAAGACGCCGTGACGTAGTTACGTTTAGCAACGATCAGTTGCTAAAGAGAAAAAGCAGCCGCTTCCGTGTTGTTCTTGTGTTATTCGGGCAAATAACTAGCGTTAGCAGAGTCTAAGCTCGCCTGACAGCCTCGCCGGAGTGAGACTAACATGGTTTTGTGAAGCTGACAGACAGTTTCAGCTTTTTTTGCACCGGAAATGTCGCTGCTGCAGAGCTCGAAGAAAAAAGACAAGCGTATTTTGTCTGGTACCTGCCCAGACCCGAAATGTCAGGCGAGGCTGTTCTTCCCCGCTTACGGCTCCGTTAGCATCGAGTGCACAGAGTGCGGTCAGCGCCACGAACAGAGGAACCTGTTAAATGTCGAGGAAGTGACTGATCCAGATGTTGTGCTCCACAATCTGCTCAGAAACGCCCTGCTCGGCGTCACCGGGGCCCCGAAGAAAGGCACGGAGCTGGTGAAAGTAATGGGGCTCTCTAATTACCACTGCAAGCTCCTGTCCCCGGTGCTCACCAGGTACGGGATGGATAAACAAACCGGCAAAGCCAAGCTGCTGAGGGACATGAACCAGGGGGAGATGTTTGACTGTTCGCTCCTGGGGGACAGGGCTTTTCTCATCGAGCTGGACCATGTTGCCACCATGGGCTACGGCAAGGACAGGTCAGGGAGCCTCATATACCTCCACGACACCCTGGAGGAGATCAAGAAAGCCAACGGCAACAGGGAGTGCCTCATCCCGGTCCACGTGGATGGAGACGGGCACTGCCTGGTCCACGCCGTGTCCAGGGCGCTGGTGGGCAGAGAACTGTTCTGGCACGCCCTGAGAGAAAACCTGAAACAGAACTTTAAGCAGAACCTGGACCGCTATAAGGCTCTCTTTCAGGATTTTATCGATGCCGCAGAGTGGGAGGACATCATCAACGAGTGCGACCCCCTCTTCATCCCGCCTGAAGGCGTCCCGCTCGGACTGCGCAACATCCATATATTCGGTTTAGCCAACGTTCTGCACCGGCCCATAATCCTGCTGGACTCCCTGAGTGGGATGAGGAGCTCCGGCGATTATTCGGCCACCTTCCTGCCGGGGCTGGTGCCCGAGGAGCAGTGCAGCGGGAAAGACGGTAAGCTCAACAAACCCATCTGCATCGCCTGGAGCAGCTCCGGCCGGAACCACTACATCCCCCCTGGTGGGAATCAAGAACACTGTGCTGCCCAAGCTGCCGGCCCGCCTGCTGCCGAAGGCCTGGGGCGTTCCTCAGGAGCTCATCAGGAAGTACATCAAGCTGGAACAGGACGGGAGCTGCGTGATCGGCGGCGACCGCAGCTTGCAGGATAAGTACCTGATGCGGCTGGTGAACGCCATGGAGGAGGTGTTCATGGAGAAGCACAGCATCCACCCGTCGCTGGTGGCTGACGTGCACCAGTACGTCTACAGACGGACCGGCGTGATCGGCATCCAGCCTGAGGAGGTGACGGAGGCGGCTAAGAAGTCGGTGATGGAGAACCGGCTGCACCGCTGCCTCATCTGCGGCGCCCTGTCCGAGCTCCACGTCCCGCCGGAGTGGCTGGTCCCTGGTGGGAAGCTCTACAACTTGGCCAAGTCCACTCACGGCCAGCTGCGGCAGGACAAGAACTACAGCTTCCCCCTCAACAACGTGGTCTGCTCTTATGACCCCCAGAGGGACGTCCTCATACCAGATTATAAACTGAGCTCCCTCAACACCTGCAACTGGTGTCACGGCACGTCGGTGCGCCACATCTACGGCAACGGGTCCGTGGTGTACCTGGACGGGGACAGAACCAACACCCAGTCCCAGGGAGGGAAATGTGGGTGTGGCTTCAAGCATTTCTGGGATGGGAAGGAGTATGACAACCTCCCTGAGGCCTTCCCCATCACGCTGGAGTGGGGGGGTCGGGTGGTGAGAGAGACTGTGTACTGGTTCCAGTACGAGACGGACCCGACTTTAAACAGCAACGTGTACGACGTGGCGATGAAGCTGGTCACCAAGCACTTCCCGGGGGAGTTTGGCAGCGAGATCCTGGTGCAGAAAGTGGTCAACACCATCCTGCATCACACCGCCAAGAAGAACCCGGACGAATACAACCCGGTGTCCATCGACGGGGCTCACGTGCAGCGCCTCACCGACACCGCGGAGACTCAGCAGGTGGCGGACGCGCAGCCGCCCACTAAGATCATCCTGACGGGTCAGAAAGCAAAGACGCTCCACAAAGAGGAGCTGACGATGAGCCGAGCGGAGCGCAGCATCCAGCAGAGCATCAGCGAGCAGGCCCTCGTCACGCAGAAGAGACGGACTGACAAGCTGAAGCAGGAGCAGCAGAAGGGCCACGGCAGGACGTCTTCCCCCAGTGGGTCCCCCGAAACCTCCTCCTCTTCGGCGCCGGTCACGCCCACCAAATCCTCCTCCTCCCCCTCGTCGTCCAACAAGGAGAAGAAGATCCGCGTGACCACCAGTGACGGCAGGCAGGCCATGCTGACCCTGCAGGCCCAGACCACGTTCTCAGAGCTGCAGAGGAGCATCGCCAACCAGTTCGGCGTGCCGCCGCCACAGCAGTGCATCCGCTACGGCTTCCCGCCCAAAGAGCTGGTCCCGCCGAAGGACGGCGAGGAGAACGAGCCCGTGGCGCTGCAGCACGGCGACAGGGTGACGGTGGAGATACTGAGGGGCCCCGAGGACAAGAGCCCCGCGGCCTCCATACCCCGAGCCTCCAGCTCGCACTCCGCCCTGCACTCGGTGAAGAGCGAGGACGCCGTGACGTCCGGCAGGATGAGCAACCGGGAACTCCAGGACAACATTGACCTTGAGATGTCCTCCCTCTGTCTCCTAGCAACCTTGATGGGTAAGTGACATGTAGGCCGCCTCCCGCGAGGTCTCCCCCGCCTCCCCCCAGAAACTTGTACAAAAACACAGTTCAGTCCTGAGAGCAGACTTCAAGACAAACTGAGTCCTGTAATCCAGGTCGGGCTGTTCTTTTCTTTATTGATCATCTTTTAACTTATCAGTGAAACATTTAGAGGAAACAGTCCGAAGGATTCAGTCAGCTGATATGACGCAAAAAAGCAGAAAACATTTTCACATCGGCTTTTTGATAATATATGAATTTTACTTGCTGATCAAACTGTAAACAAACACTTTTGTAATTAAACTAAATGTTTGAGCAGCAGATCTCAGAATAGAAGTTTATGTCACTTCTAAGTTTCACTGACTCGTGACACTGACTCAATGTTGTGGTTTTCCGACTCAGACTAAAGTTAGTTTTGCTCTTGCGGCTTTATCAAACCTCACAGTGACTCTTTGACCGAAACAAGCATTTAAATTAGAACCGACTTTAACTTTCGTACCTCAAAGCTCTTCAGCTGTGTCCAAATATCTTAAAGTTTAACTTAAAGAAGTGATGATGCCTTTATTAATAAAGTTAAAGTTTGTCAGTACTAATTTTTAACACGTCAGAAAGCAACTTGATGAGTCATTTTATTTTGGAGGAACCTTCACTCGTCCTTCTGACAGTTCGTAGAAATCACAGGACCTCGGGGTGCTGCTGTTCCTCATGCAGCTGAAATGATCGACTGATAAATCAATTAGTTGATTCACAAACAAAGAATTATTAGTTCATTATCCTGCTGCACCTTTTACAGTGTGACGTGTGCACGGCACGTTCAAAGACATTTGTTTTTTACATTTTATAGACTAGAAGATAAATTGATCAGTAAAATCATAAAGAATCTGTGAGGAAAACAATCTTCTCATGTTCTGATGTTTTTCAGCAACATGAGAATTAAATGTGTTTATATCCGGGCGGTGAATTGGCAGTAAATCACAGGCTGAAGTCAAATAACAGCTGATAAAAACGTATTTTAATTGTTGATCATTTTCCAGATCAATGGATTAGTTGTTTGCCTGTAAAATGTCGATCAGCGTCGAACCAAAGCTGAAAGAAACCAGAAAATATTCACATTTAAGAAGCTGAAATCTGACTTAAAACATTACTCAAACTTGAGTAATGTAATTTTAATGTTTTATTACACTGATTTTAAAAAACAGTTTTCAGTTGATTTGATTGTTTATCAGTTCTTTTAGCTGGAATTTAATCCATACCTGGTCTGTATTAACAGAAAACAGCTGGCTGGAGCTTTAAAACATTAGTTTCAGTTGAGACAGTCGGCTCAGTGGTCACGTTTGAAGCTGTAGCTTCGCCGAGCCGCTTCACCGGTCCGTCCTAAAACAATAATCAGCAGCTCGTATTGACACTGAAGCAGGTTTGGGCTTCCTGGCCGTTGATCCCTTTCCTAAAGTTCTTCCACAGTTCAGAGGTTTATCTGTTACGTTAGTGTGAGGCGGCAGCTGTCTCATTAAACGAAACGGCGTTTTGAAACGGGAGGTTTAGTCTTAAATTTAATCTGTGTGTTCCTGCAGCAGCTCAACATGTTTATACTAAAAACATTTAACGTTTTTTACACAGGACAAAGAAAAACAGAATATTTCTGACTATTCAGCAACAAAGTCTTGGTATTTATGACCTTAAACTGTTCCTACAGTCCTTGTTTTGTGCCAGGATGTATCAAGACCTCAACGAGGCCGGCCACGTCGTGTTGAGGTCTTGATACATCTTGGCACAAAACTGTAGTCCCTTCAGGTTCAGGAAGATGGCCAACACTCTTTCCACTCTGCTCACACGAGCTCGTGTCCTGGTGCGCGGCGCACACGCACGCCGCTTTGTGATTGGTCACAGCAGGCAGGCGAATAACAAGCCGCAGGCATCGGCCGAGCGCGCAGGTGATGCGCCCGTCAGAGCGTCTGTTTCTGATCGGCTGCCCTGAACGCTACCAGAAAGCCTCTGTGTGCGTCCGAGCTCTCAATGCGCTGACTCAGGCCTCTCGACCCCCTCCCCGTCTCACCTGCCAACAGGGTCAAAGGTCGCGGCTGCGTTCAGATAAACAAACCGGGGCCTGGCCCGACAGTCAGCGTCTGTCGATATTCAGGAAGGTTTCATCTGCAGTCTGAGCGCTCTGCGGGCCTGACGCTGCACTTCCCTGTTAGAGCTCATGTCCAATAATCCTCCGGTCTGTGTTAAAAGCCAGCCGCCCAGCAGACAGCGAGAGTCTCCACCGCTCAGCGTCCGTAGAGACGTCCTGTTCGATACGTTAGGACTGAAGATAGATGTTTTATTTTAAAACATATGACGTGAGTGAAAATGCAGAGTCATGCATGTGGAATTAAAACAATGATAAATCAAAAACAGGCGTGAACATTTTATTTAGGGCTCCTACTAGAATAGGTTTGCTTTCATTTAAGGCTTCCTGCTCAGCTGGAAACGCCGCTGTAGCCGTCACAGGCATTATGCAAATTTTCAAAACAATTAAATGTAATCATGTTGTCCGTCAGTGTTTAGTCATCGTATTCTGCCTCGGAGCGGTTTTGGTGCGCTGCCGAACCTTTTTCAGACCTTCAGAGACTTTATTTCTAAAAGTTTCTCCACCAGCAGTGACATGAAATAAAATGAAATACCCACCCTTGACCTTGACCTTGACCGCGGGGTCTTATTTTTGACTGGGAGCTGTCGTGTTTTTACTGCAGAGACGTGAAGTAGACTCACACTAACAGCAGCGCGTCGTATCAGAGGAAGTCAGACGCTTTTAGAAAAGACGAGTTTAACTCCAGACCAAATTAGAAGGAAGGTAAATATTAAGCACCAAGTAAACTAACGGCTGTTTTCATTTAGAGCTGAAACGATGTGTCGATCAACAGAAAAAATGAATTGCCAAAGATTTTAAATGTTTCATTCATTTGCTAAATTTGCTGCTGAGTTGGTTTGAAAGTAAAGTGAGAATCAAAACAAATCTGAAGACGTCGCTTCGACTCTGGGAAACTGTCACAGACACATTATTCATTAAAAACAGACTGATGCAAAAATCACAGCATAATTATTTAAATATGTATTTAAATGAAAATAAGTTTAAATTTTAATGTGAAAATAATTATTTCCTCTAAAATCGTATCAAAAGACCAAAATAATAGTTTGTTAAAATCATTCAGCATCAGTAGAGATGCCAAAATCCAGCAACTCCTGAATTAATAGATAATTTGGATCAAAACAATTAAATATAAGCCCCATTGTTCGTCAGTGGCTAGTGCCGCCCCCCTCCAATCTGTGTCAGTGTGGTTTAGTTGAAACATTAAATTCAGTATTTAAGTTAATTTTTTCAGGCAAAAATCACAAAACTATTTTGTTAAATTATGAGAAAAAAGCTGGTTTTTTCTTTGTGTGATGGTTAACTGAATATAAAAACCTTGGCTTGGACTCTTTATTTAATATGCAGATTATGTAACAGAACAAAAGGAGAGAAACGTTCACACTGCAGAAGCTGGAAACAGAACAGCTGTCGATGAATTAATCACTCCATCAACCCGACTGAATATTTACCTTTTCCCTTCCAAATCATTGGATTAGAGGCAAACTGGTCCAAAACCTTTTTGGCTTTTAACCCCTTTTTAAAAAGCTATGATCAGGTAACATGTTGTGTGTGTTTCTGCCAGTTCAAAGAAGGAGTTGACTTTTTTTTGTTGCAGGCCGGAAGAGCTGTAAGTTTTCAAAGCAAAGACTAGAGAGAAGTGACATAAAAAGAGACGTGTGTTGTTTCTTGTGAACCTTCTGATGGATCTTGTGACCCACTGAGGGGTTGCGACCTTCGGGTTTGGACGTTCACTCACCACGGCTACGTGTGCTCACACATGCTCACTTTCTGTTTCAGCTTCCAAACCTGTAGCTTTGCTGTGTCGGACGTTTGTTTTAAACAAACGTCTGCCTGGGAGACATTCAGTGCTGTGAAACTGATTTTATTTAAGTTTTTTTATTTTCCAGTTTCAGCTGGTTCCTTGGATCATTTTGTGTTAACACTTCCTCTCTTCTCTGTTCCAGGAGAGGACGTTTGGTCGTACGCAAAGAAGCTGCCGCACTTATTCCAGAAGGGTGGAGTCTTCTACAACATCGTCAAGAAAGACATGGGTACGTTTGTTTTCAGTCGACGCAGTGCGTTAACGTGCAGCGGCTTTTTACAGTAAGTTTCTTTAATGGTGCTTTCTGCTGTAACCAGGACCCTGTTCTGCAAATGTGGTTTAACAAATCCAGGCTACAATAATCCGGGTTCTTCTCATCCAGAGCATTTGGTTCTTTGTTAATCCTGGATGAGGTCATCATGAATAACAGCACGCTCTTATTTTGAAAAAAGGGCAACATGAGTAGAGAGCTGAAACCATGATTACTGTGATGATGATTGGCGGATCATGTGATTGCAGTTACGTGAGGCGTGCATGTTGGGAAACCTCCCAGCATGCACTCTGGCAATGGAACCATGGACATAAATCTCATTTTATGTCATTTGCACTGTGATCAGTGAATGTGGTCAGACTACAAGTCAGTGCAGGTGCATGATGGGTGATGCAGTTCTCCCTGATGGTGCAAGAGACGTTTCAGTGATAATCATACGAGAGGTGTCACCATGAGATTTAGTATTCAACACGATACCAGTGAAACTGATGATTCTGGATTTCCACGTCAATACCACGGTAACAAAGAACCTACACTGTGCAGGTTTGGGCTGAAGGACTTGTTTCTATAACAACAGATCCAGATTCATTTTAAAGCAGCTTAGAAGAAAATCCAGACACATTTAAAATCATCGAAATTTACAATGTGGAGATCTCAGTGTGAAGAGCAGAGCGCAGGTTGCTGCAGTGCATGAGACTGTTTTCAGTTACCTGTTAGTTAGTTACCCACTAACAAGTTCCCTTGTGGTTTCAGTAATGTCTCTGTAATGTCTGGACACTGAGTGGACCGAGTCCTCGGCAGTGACTCGATGTGGCAACAGTTTTCTGAAGCACTAAACCTGTAGACCACACATTTCAGCATTTTCAGGAAAGTTTTTTTTAGAGTCAGAATGACGCCATCTGCTGGCCACTTCCTGCTCTGTCATTTTTAAAACAATGAAACACGAGACCTCACCTGAAACAGAGAACATGTAAGTGAACAGGTTTTTCTTCCTGTCATCATCCTTCCTGTTCAGACAGACCATTAAAAGATCATCTTCTTAAATAAAAGAGAAAGTCTTCTTAGTAGAAAATCCTCTCCTGGTGTTACCGTCCCTCCACCGCAGCTCAGCACAGAAACACTTTGGAAAATCTCCACAAACTCAGACGGCAAAAGCTTCATATTAACTTGAGATAAACTCAGACAGATGACTTTGGATTCCCTCATCTCTGACATTGAAAGCGCATAAAGAAGTGATCTCTGAGGCGAGCAAGGACTCAGACAGAAACAGACCAATCGAGTATCAAGATAGTTATCGCAGCACTGACCTCGGCTGATCGATCTGTGGTGCTCAGGAGATTTTCGCCGCGTTAATCAAGATTTAGTTTATTTCATATTTTAACTTCTGTAACTTTTAAGGTCTCTTAGTTCAAACCAGTTTAATGAAACGATGGAAAGACGGGGCTTCAGAAGCTCCCGGTCCCGATCGTTAAGTTTGCTTCTTGTTTTTGTTTGATCACTTTCTGCAGGATTCGATCAGCTGGACGTTCTGATTGAATTGTGTCTTTGATCGTCTCTCTTTCAGGCCTGATGGACGGGAAGCACTGCACGCTGCCTAATCTGACGGGGAAGACGTTCGTCTATAACGCGGCAGAGGAGCGTCTGGAGCTCTGCGTGGACACGGCCGGGCACTTCCCCGTCGGCCCCGATGTGGAGGAGCTGGTGAAGGAGGCCCTGGTCCAGCTGCGCTCGGAGGCGGCCTCCAGGGGCAGCAGAGAGGGGAGCCCATCCCACGGCGTGCTGCGGCTGGGCAGCGGCGGCGTTGTCAGGAAGAAGGAGCAGCTGCAGAACGTCACCGCCTTCCAGGGGAAAGGCCACTCTCTGGGCAGCTCTGGGGGCTCCTCCCCTCCAGAACACCGGCCTATCACGCGGCAGCACAGCAGCGGCGTGGATCTGAGCGCCAGCGTGTCCCGAGGCCCCCCAGACCTGTCGGATATCCCAGAGGACGCCACCAGGGAGCTGGTCCGCATGGCTCCGGGCTTCGTCACCATGAAGGACGGTCGTGGTCTGGACCCCAGCCTGATGGAGCAGCAGCGGAGGAAGCTGCAGGAGATGGTGTCCTCCATCCAGGCCTCCATGGAGCGCCACCTCAGAGAGCAGCAGCAGCAGAGTGCCGCCGCAGCAGGGGGAAGGGCCAGCCAGGAGCCGACAGGCGGGACTAAGACGGGAGCGGGCCAACCGACGTCTACCGTCGACCACGAACCTCCAGCCGCGGCAGGCGCCACGGCGGCCGGCAAACCGGACAGGAAGGCGGAGGAACTGGAGGAGATGGAGAGTCAGGATGCGGAGCAGAGCAACGCCTTCGAACCCATGGATCACTCCTGATCACTCCTGACGCCCCCCCTTCCCTCCCCAGCACCGCTCCCGCCTCGCCGGCACCTTTGGGCCATAACGCCTCAGGTCGGATGCTAAAGCTTTGGTCTTCATCGTGTTTCGTCGTCTTTACTGCATGACTAGAGAGCGAGCCGACCGTCCTCCTCACCTCTCTGCAGACTCGGGACGATAATCCATGAGGCGATATATTGAGACGCCCTCTGCGATACATCTCTCACAGTAACATCCCACTCCTGTTGCTGCGTGTGTGTTTAAACTCTATGCACTGTGGCACACGCTCTCTCACCTCAGCTGTCCACTCCACTCAGTAACTAATAAACACAACACATGATTGATTCCTGCTTTTCAGAGCGATCATTTTGCCTTTGTAGGAAACGTTTTTCTCTTCACTTGATGATGTATCGTAAACGACTGTCTCGCAATATATCGCAGAGTCGGATTGTCAGGATTGTATCTCTTATCCCTGCGATTCCCACCTGCGGACGTCTAACTCGCACCGAAACCGGGCGGTTTAAAAGCGTTCCGATTCACGGGTAGGACGCGTTCCTGTAGATAGAAGAAGAATCCTCTGAGTCTTAATCTGCCACCGAGAGGAGAGCTGCTGGCCGCCGGCAGCGTAATGTCCTGCAGACATGCTTCCTTCAAAGTGCACGCTCTGAAAAGTGCACCGGCCTCTGTACGCATCGACGCCTTCGTTGCCAAAACCTGCTTGTCCACCGTCCATGCGAGGATCTGTGTTCGCTTGCCCGCCTGATTTACATGTAGCGTTCTTGTTTTCCACGACACGGTGGGAGATTTGATGTGAAGCACCAGAACCCAGCTTCAGACCAGCCTGCGCCACCTGCAGGCGAGCAGAGTAACAGCTGCTGTCATTTTCACACCTGCACCACCTGCAGGCAAGCAGAGTAACAGCTGCTGTCAATTTCACACCTGCACCACCTGCAGGCAAGCAGAGTAACAGCTGCTGTCAATTTCACACCTGCACCACCTGCAGGCAAGCAGAGTAACAGCTGTTGTCAATTTCACACCTGCACCACCTGCAGGCAAGCAGAGTAACAGCTGCTGTCAATTTCACACCTGCACCACCTGCAGGCAAGCAGAGTAAGAGCTGTTGTCAATTTCACACCTGCACCACCTGCAGGCAAGCAGAGTAACAGCTGCTGTCAATTTCACACCTGCACCACCTGCAGGCAAGCAGAGTAACAGCTGCTGTCAATTTCACACCTGCACCACCTGCAGGCAAGCAGAGTAACAGCTGCTGTCAATTTCACACCTGCGCCACCTGCAGGCAAGCAGAGTAACAGCTGTTGTCAATTTCACACCTGCGCCACCTGCAGGCGAGCAGAGTAACAGCTTCTGTTATTTTCACACCTGCAGGCGAGCAGAGTAACAGCTGCTGGGGATTTCAAACCTGCGCCACCTGCAGGAAAGCAGAGTAACAGCTGCGGCAAATTTCACACCTTTGCCACCTGCAGGCGAGCAGAGTAACAGCTGCTGCGAATTTCACACCTTTGCCACCTGCAGGCGAGCAGAGTAACAGTTGCTGCGAATTTCACACCTTTGCCACCTGCAGGTGAGCAGAGTAACAGTTGCTGTCATTTTCACACCTTTGCCACCTGCAGGCGAGCAGAGTAACAGCTGTTGTCAAATTCACACCTGCAGATAAAGAGTGTTAACTGCTTGTTTTTTATTTAAACCTCTGAAATGTTAGTTTAGTTGACTGCAGTGTAACGTTGCGTATCGGCGTTTGCGTCGGCTGACGGGTAGCAAGAAGTGTCCATAAAGAATATTTGAGGTTGTTTAGAAACATATTTAAGATATTATAGTGCCTGAAAACTCTTCATGCGTCGCCCACTTCACACACGTTGACGATGTGTTTCACTTTGAGTATTTGATATCGGCTGCAGGTGAGTGTGACACTGCAATGTTTGTGTTACAAACAACAACCAAAACTTTAAAGAAGCTTTTGTCGAAAACCCTCGTTGCCTGCAGGTGGTCCTGCCTCTGCTCCGCCTGCTTTTCTTTCTGAAACACTAAATTAAAAGAGTGCGAAGTGAGATGGGCAGAACATTTAGCTTCTGATTTTAACAAACAACTATGACCTTGGGTGTGGACGCACTTTCAAAGCTCTAAGCGAGCTGCTGGGTTAAGTTCTGTTTTTTATTAAGTTTGTTTTATAGTTTGGGAGCGAAAACTCCAGCTTTCAGGAAACAAGCTATAAGAAACTGGAGGAAAACATTTATTTTCTAAGCAATCGAAGCTTAAAGGTGCAAAACTGCAGGCGAGTCTGACTGGTCTGAGAGCGAGCGATGAATCTGGTCTAGTGAATTTTGTGGGTGTGTTAGAACCCAGATCCACGAGGTGCTTCACATCGAAAAACTGAGTGGATCAGTCGCTTCACTCACTCAATGCCCAAATATCAAAATACTAAGGTTTCTTTAGTCGAGGACGAGCCATCACTTCCTTTTTCTTCTACTTTTACCGTAAATGCAAGCAGCTCCAAAGCAGTTGAAGCCAGCGGGAGGTCAGAGGGTGATTTAACGATTACGTGTGATTTCTCTGTTGAAAACAAAGCTTCACCAGGTTTCTTCTTTTTCTTTGCTCTGAAGCTGCCCCCCCCCCCTCTGAGAGTGAACATGATGGTGAAACCTGCTACAACAATAACTTAGTGTGCCAGTGTTTCTGTGCAGCAGGTGAACAGCAGCACCGATGGGGTCATGTGACCGTACCTTTGCCTGTCATTGGTTCATTGGCTTCATGTTTAAAAAACCTCCCATTTTAAAAAAGCGGCCAAAGACGAACTTGGTTCAAGTTTTGAGTCCAGCTAAAACACAGGGTGTGGATCTGATATCTGTTAGAGAGGAACGTCCTATGCAAAAATGAAATTTTCACCAAACTTCCAAAAAACCCCAGCAGAGAGGTTGGACGGAGAGCTCCTCCCAGTCTGCTGACACCACATAGGAAATGAGGACCGGAGCGGCTGCAGACGTCTTTCCAAGCTTCCCATCACGGTTTAAAGCTTCTGACCGAACACCAGCCGGGCGACGCTTCTACAACACGAGCAGCATCTCTTTAACATTTTGGACTTTGTTTACATTGATACTCGTCACGTAAATAAGCTAACGCAGGGACACACAGCAGACCACGCTGCGTGGCCAAAAGTATGTGGACGGCCCTGTGCTCAGACTTTAGATTTATTTATAGATCTGCAGGAGAATCCAGGCAGGAACAACATGTTAAAGCGTGTTAAGGGGGGCAGGAAAGGACAGTCTTTGTCTTTGTTAATACACTTAATGTAGGTTTTATTAAACAGCCGGCTGCTTGTGTCTTTATAGTTTCATACTGTTTTTATTCTCGGTGTCGTCCAACGACTAACTACACTTTCAAACACTCAGATTTTAAACTATCGGTTTTCCACGAGGACGGTCGGCTTGCTCTTTGACGGCGTTTTTCTGATGTGATAAAAGAGACATTTTGGGAGGCAGAGAAGTGTTTTTGATTCTGCACAGGGTTAAGAAACGTGTGCATGTGTTGTGTTTTTGCACTGATTTTTTTTTAAATTCTCGACTGAAACAGCAGCTTAAGTCCACGATTCGTTAAACCCAAATATCCAAACGAGACGGCGGAAGAAGCTGAGCTGAAATCAGCTGCGGGTGATCCACCATACCTCCTGAAGTTGTGATTCGATGCTTATAAAGACCTCTGCAGCTGTCCTCCCAGCATCCTTTGTGGCTTTCCTCACCACAACGATCCCTTTGAGGTCTCGATTAAGAGCAGAAGGATCACTGTTCAGGCGCCTGAACCATGACAGCTAAACGGTTTGACGTTCAGGGAAATACGCTCGCTCTTCTTGCTGAGGGTTAGATGTTATCTCGGGTTAGCTTAGCAGCTTAGCATAAAGGCCGGAACCCGGGGGAAACGGCTTAGCCCAGCTTTGCATAAAGGCAACAAAGCTCGCTGATGAACTCGTTGAATCTTGTTTGTTGAATCCTTAAAAGAAACCGTGCCGGACTGCAGGCTTTATGCTAAGCTAAGCTGCAGCAGCTACATATGCAGTGAACACATGCGTATTTCCCAAAATGTTGAACTGTTCCTTTAAAGACTGAAAGTCAGTTTACATTTTTGTTGCCAACAAAATGTTTTCAATCTCCGCGTTGCTGTAAGAATGACGTGGTTTTTCATCAGGCCTTAAAATCTGTTTATTTTAGTGAGGATCTTTTTTGTTTTATATTTTACTGTTGGTTTTTACCTCAAACTCTTTTTATTTTAACTTGTTTGACCCTAAAAATCTTTTCCTTTGTTTTGTGTTTTTTTTCCTGACGAGTCTCAAAATGTGAAGCGCGGGCTTTTTGTTTTCGGCTCTCTTTGAGGTTTTGTTTTTAGCCGTTGAGGTGAACAAATGTGAGAATCAGCACTTTTAACTGAGGTAAATAAAAAAACAATATAAAGAGGGAATGTTAGCGTAGCATGCTCATATTAGCTGCACCTGAATCATCGCCAGCCGGAGAGGCAAAGCGGTCGCTCGCTCGGACGAATCAAAAGGAAGGAACGTTCGCTCGGATGACACTGCTGTAACGGATATGAAGTTTTTCTTTGCTGTACTAATGACATGAATTGTAATCCAGTTGTATAATAGTATATATTGTAGTATATTTGGACCTGTACATAAACGACAGAAACACAGATTCACTTCTCTTTTTTTTTTTTCTTTGTTAACTTCTCTATGGTTTGCTAATAAAATATCGATGATACACGGCTTCGACATCGCTGTTTGCATGTGTGATGACTTTTCAACCCCGACAATAAAAATCACTTCCTTCACTTGTTTTTGTATTTTGTCGTCACTGACAGATTTTTCTGTTTGTCGTTTCCATGTTTGTGCGTCAGTGTCGTCCAGTTTCTGAACCGTGTTTGTGACCGTCGGTTTCAGTTTATTGCTATACAAAAAAAACCTGCAGAGAAAATTCCACCTTTTTACTGCTGGATGATAATAAATCAGTCTGTCCACATGTAGTTTAAAATGCATTTTTAGATGCATATGAATCATAAAGTGCCCATTGTGATAAAGATTTATATATTATATGCCATGCTGCTAATGCTAACTGTTGATACCTAAGAATGCGTCAACTGAATATTGAAATAACTAATAGCAGTTCTTAGAACCGTATTCCTGTCAGGATCGTTTCTTCCAGATGCTACATTAAACTTTTATCATTTCTTTTATATACATATAAAAATTCAAACAGGAACCACTACAAGATTATATTTTTGACACAACTTATTGTAATGATTTCCCATAAGTTAGGTTAAGGTACTGAACAAGAAATATTAAAATAAATAGATAAATAAACAATAAATAAATCAATTAATAAAAAACAATTTAAGTTAAGTTAAAAAATTACAGCACATGAAATTCTGGTTAAAAGTTTGTGAAAGAAGAATTTAAATGAATTCTAAATTATAAAGTTTTATTGCTGATAGATTATTAGTAATCTGGTCACAGAACACAGTGAAATGCCTGAAACGTTTCCGACCCTGCGTCTCACAAACAAACTTGGCCCTGAAGTCCTGATTAGTACGAACACATTTTTCATTTGAAGGACGCTGAACAAGCTGAGCGAGTAAACTTCAACAACAGCCTGTGGAGGAAACAGCACTGACAGACTGTAGCTACAACAACAGCCTGTGGAGGAAACTAAGTCTGCTCAGGGCCGTTTTCCAGGCTCTTGGGGCCCAGCCCAGAAAACTTTAATGTTTTCACCTGTTTTCAGCTTCAGAGGGGATTCAGCAGAGACGGTCAAACAGAGCAAAGTGTCTCTGAGTGAGGAGGACAGAGACAGCAGGACACAGAGCAACAGCTGAGTCATTAGTAGCAGTTTTGAGAATCGCTTAATTAAATAATGAAGCAAAACGATTGTCTCCTATGAGGGATCCTCAGCTTGTCTATTCATTATTATAAACTGACTGTTAATCTTTCAGGCTGTTTGCAAAAGA
Source organism: Lepomis macrochirus (assembly GCA_024633595.2). Classification (NCBI taxonomy): domain Eukaryota; kingdom Metazoa; phylum Chordata; class Actinopteri; order Centrarchiformes; family Centrarchidae; genus Lepomis; species Lepomis macrochirus. The sequence goes on from JALXJV020000012.1 coordinate 952,866, forward strand.
TGAATATTTAAGTTCTGGAAACTTGTGGTGGACATTTTTCATTCCTTCTTCAGATCGGAGGTTGACCTTATGCTGTCTCTGTCTGGAAGAGACTGAAGCTTCTGAACATCTTTTATTTTCAATTTACTATAAGAATTCAGTCAAAACGTAAAAGATTGGCTCAGAGTCAGGATAGAAAACAGATCATTTTGAAGCACACTATATTTTATTATACAACGAAAACCTGTACAAGGAAATCTCTCAGATAATTATGGAGAATATGTTCATGTATGCAAATGGTTGAAAGTTCATTAATCCTGAACTTGTCACGTGTCCAAATTACTATTTTCAGCGGCGGATGAATCCACATGTGGAGCTGTAGTGAGTCTCCGGGCAGCAGGACGGTGTTTGTGGGAGTGTGCCTGTTGGTGGTGATGAAGGAACATGTGACCCGGTGCATCCCCATCCCCGTCCGTCATGGGTCTAATAGTTTCTGTGGCTCAGAGGAGACATCAGCATGTTGTGGTGTCTTCCACTGGGGGCGCTGTACCCTGGAACACGTTACCATCCTCACCATTTTCCACCTGTTCACGTTTCACTCGTCAGTCATGAATCTGACCAGCATTAGGACCCGGAGCAGAGCAGCTGTCAGAGTCGTCCGTGCTGTAAATATAGCAGCGTGTGTGTGTTTGGATCGGAGCAGTTGGGGGTCATGAGGAGACCTGAACAGACCGGATCAACCTGACCGGCTCCGTCCTCGGTCTGCGGGATCAGAAACAGGAAACACCTTCCTCTGAAACCCAGAGAGAGAGAGAGAGAGAGAGAGAGAGAGAGTCCACCTGAACATCAGCTGGCAGCCGCTGGTGAGTCTGTCTGTCCTTGTGAGGGGGTGAGGCGTTCACTGACCGCCGCCTCTGTAGGCTCCCTGTAGATTTGTGCTTCATAGCAGAGATGAATGTTTGATTCATTATGTTTATTTTATTTAATGCTGCTGTTTATTTTATTTTGTGTGTTTAGAAGCTAAAATGAGGAAATAATTTAGAAAGAGCAAGAAAAAAATCGGACACCACAGCTTGAGCACAAACATTTCTTTGATACATTTAAAAGGTGAGGAACATTTTACAGTCTCAGGTTGCTTCAGGTGAGACGCTGAAATGTGGTCCAGAGAGTCCAGTTAGAGTCACAGATCCAGGAGTCTGAAGGTTTGTCCAAACGCAACCTCACAGAGCTTTACAACACTGAGAGAGGAGATTTTACAGCTCTGAAAAACGTCACAGTGGATATTATTTTACCTTGACGTAAACTGCAGAGACTCGTTCATGTTAATAAAGATAATCTACCAGGGATGTGCTCTCAGCAGGATGATGTCACACTGCGTTACAGCAGAAGTTTGGTTTAGTTTTTTCAGAGGTTTAGTTTTGCATATGTCTGTTTTTCATCGTCACTTTGAACAAAATGACAAAACCCGTCAGATGACAGGAATGGTTCGATTCATCTGTAAAAACATGCAGAACTCTGATCCTGTTCGAGCCTGTCCGATATGACTGATATCGATTTTTATGTTTGAGGATTTTAAAATCCGATATTTCCAATAATCAGCAGATATTCTTCTTTTTTTTAACATAACATGAACAAAGATTAATCCTAATATTTTGAGTAGTTATGAGACCTCACCAAGATGATGCAGTTTAAAAGATATATAAATGTGTTTGCCAAAGGGAGTTGCAGATCGCCCTCTGGTGGACAAACGATGCAAAAGCAACACTCCTAACATGATTGAATGAATCAGTTTCGTCTCTGTTCTTAATTGTCATTATAGGCTGTAATAAACACAGATACTGATTTATCTGCAATTAGATCAAATCAAAATGAAACCACAGATATAAACATCCTTTGTTCAATAGATAAAACAGTTAAAAACAGGAACAGAATCGCCCAAACAGCTCAAAGCAAACTACGATTAAAATGAAATAAAATCTTTACGTCTTTCTTACAAAGTCGTATCTGCTGTTGGATAAAAAGTGAGAGAATACTTTTTAGTCTGGATCTTAAAATCTAAAAAGAAATAAATTCACACTGATATTACACTCTTTTTTTTTGGTGACGATACAGCAAGAAAATATTTATATTTATTTGAGAAAATATATATATTTACAGTGCAGTGAAGTGCACATGCTGAGTTCTGAAAAAAATAAATTTTTGGAAAAATTAAATTAAGAAATTAATTAAAGTCGATCAACCATTTAATTAGTAACTGATTGTCTCAGCAGTAAATGTTCCTCGTGTCAGGTGAAGAGCTCACCTGCTCCTCTGTCTGACCAGGTGGCAGATACCTGTGGACGTCAGCGGCTGAGTAAGGAAGCCTGTGAGGGTCAGTTCTCAGGATGCTGCAGCTGTGTAAAGTCACCAAGGCCGTGTTCATCAGTAACGCCGCTTCGGCCTGCAGCGACGAGCTCATCCAGCAGGAGGCGGTGACGCTCTGCATCAACGTGTCCAAGCAGCAGCCGTTCCCCTCCGCAGGCGTCAAGAAGCTGCAGGTCCCGGTCTACGACGACCCCAACGAGGACCTGTACAGCCACTTCGACCGCTGCGCCGACGCCATCCAGAAGGAGGCGAACCGCGGCGGGCGCTGCGTCGTCTACTGCAAGAACGGACGCAGCCGCTCGGCCACCATCTGCATCGCCTACCTGATGAAGCACCGCAAGCTGACGCTGACGGACGCAGTGCAGGTGAGCGAGGTGGAGGTCACACCTGCCGTTTCCTCCACGGAGACACCTGGGAGTCTCCTCTGTCCACCAACCACAGATGTTTAAAGCTCCTCCATCTTTGTTTTCCATGCTTCAGGTGGTTTCACCGGTCAGTGAACAAAATGAGTCCTGATCCTGATCCAAACACGTTTAACAAAATATTCATCATAGCAGAGTGAAATGTTTCTGCAGGGGAACTTTAAAACTATCAGTCCTGAAATTAACGCCATCTTTAGACGAGACGTCCTCACTTTGTTTGAAAAACTAAAAATTTAATTTTTTCATTCACAAATTTCCGGCTGCACAATGTGCATACCTTTCATTCAGATCAGAGGAAAGTAGAATCATCACTTCACACGTCAGCACTCGGCTGTTAAATGTCAGGAGCTGCAGGTGCAGAGATCCAACGACCCCACATAAACTTGTAAAACCTGCAGTTTCTAAATCCAGACTTTCCTTCAGCAGGACGATGATAGATCAGTAGAACGTGTGAAGGTGTCTCACTGTCCTCTGAGCTGCTGTTCAAAGCTCAGAAACAACAGAGCCGCTTAATCTGAAACAGCAAGTCTGCTGAAACTGAAGCTTGTTTTGGTGCGTTTGGTTGCCAAGGTGCCCTCGAGTGGCTGACAGCAGCTGTTCACTGGGTCTGTATTTGTGGCATTTTGAGGCAATCGGCGTCGGCCGGTACCTGAAGTCACGAGGCCGATATGTGATCCTAAATGACAGCAGCTCTGATCTATCAGCATGGCTACAGTTAAATATGTATAGAGTTGTACTGTAGAGAAAAATGCAGCTGAAGGACGTCTGACAAACTGAACGCTGCCTCCCTTAAACACCAGCCACGCTCTGAAATCTGCAGCAGAACCCAACGTCTGTTTCTGTTTTATTTATTACCAAAACGTCCATCTTAAACAACACGTTACTGCTGCGATATTAATGTTTATTAGGCTGCATTCTTGTTTTGATATCAGCATTATATATCCTGCTCTCTGAATATCGGCATCGGCTTGTGACTTATCGGTCGACTCACTTCTCAAAATGACCAAAAGTTTGACTCGTGGTTTTATTTTTGATTTGCATTTAAACTGAGTCCGCGTGTATCTGCATCTTTTATATTCTATTAAAATAATGCAGCACAGTGTTTCTTATTCAGCCCATAATCCTGTTAATGTTAATATTTTGTTGCCTTGTATGTTTTGTGTTTTGATTATTAGTGTAAAGCGTGTCCCTTTGTTTTCTTACAAACATTATTTTCTCTTTCCCTTAAATTTCTTGTTTTTCTGCATGTTTCTAAATGATCAAATTAGAAATAAAAAATGTAATCTTATATTCTCAGTGGCTGTGGAACATCTGTCCAGGATCACAGATGAAGAAACTTTATTTCTTAATGTGCAACGTGAATCAATTTCCTCAAAATAAAACTTTATTACCGAAGTTTAGTAACATTCATTAGCAAACACACAGCTCTCTCAACCCTTGTCGCCGTTCTCTCTCCCAGAAGGTGAAGACGGCTCGTCATGTGATCGATCCCAACCCCGGCTTCCTGTCTCAGCTGCAGCGGTACGAGCAGGAGCTGAAGAAGAGACGAGGAGAGACGGACTGACGGACACAAACCTTCACCCCGTCCTCGAGTCCCGACGTGAAAACAGCCAGCAGGTGAACGGCGTCCTCTCCGTCCACCTTCACTCTGTCCGCTGTCTGATCTGTACATTTAACAGTCTGTCCAAAACAAAACATTATATAATATGTAGAGAACTTTATTGCAGCAGCAACTTCACATAAATCAGAAACAGTTAAGGCTGTTCTGTGAAATAACTAAAATAGACTGAAGAGAAAAGAGTTAACTCTACAAATAATAACTTTATCGCACAGCACTTTTATTTAGTCGATTACAAAGTGATTAAACACAAAATAAAAAAAGAAAGTGTCCGTAAATAAAACCAGAAAAGTAAAATAATATCTGTGAGGTTTTAAAATGTGTGTTTTTATCTGATGTTTAAATAAATGTAAACACTAGTTTATTCTGGGTGCCATGACAGTAACATGTAAACTTAAAACTGGTTTCCATAAGTGCTCAGTAGGTCAGATTTATTATCCTCTCCACCTGAATAGTAGCATTGGAAGTAGTTCAGGAGCATTTCTAATCAATAATCTGTTTCTGTTTCAACATTAAGCAGCTGAAGTGAAAATCAAACTCAGTTGGTTTAGAAGAAAGAAGAACTGGAGGCCGATCTCATGATTCTGACTTCTGCTGCATCATAATTAACTTTTCTTATAACTGTCGTAATTAGATGAAGATTTTTAATCAGCCACCGAGGCGTGACCTGATTTAATGAGCCGGTGATGTCGTGCTTTATGCGCTCAAAGCAGCAGAAGAAGAGTGACGATACAGCAGGCAGAGCTGTTAGCATTCGTTAGCATTAGCAGGCGTGTAAAGTGGTTGTGATCGTTCAGGTGCAAACAGCTCAGACCTCCTCCGAGTCTCTGCAGGTTCAGGAGCAGCACAAACGCATCCGAACTATCGGTGTGACGCTAAATAAACCAGGTCCCAGATTACAGCGTAACACCTGGTGTCAGGTAAATTATCAAAGCTTTGTTCCTCATAACGAGAGACAGAAGTCAGAATTATGAGATGGTGTTTTTTTTATTTTGCTGAACGCTCTTCTGTAGAAACAACAGCTGAACTAATGTTATAACCTGAAACACTGAAGCTCCTGATTCAGAACTAATCAAATCAGTGAGAGAAGATGATTAAGTTTAACTGGGAGACACTTAAACTACAAAGAACAGCACACTCTGTTGTACAGTGGTGTTTATTTTCATTTTACTGAATCAATATTAATTATTTATATTAAAATGAAACCTTTTCTGTTCATCTTTACTGATATAAAGACTGAGGAAAGAGCTTGTTGTTACTTTTCTGACGTCTATCGACCTGACATCTGTGCTCCAGAGGCTCCTCCTGAGCTGCATCTGTGTCAAACATTGTGATTGCAGTTCCACCTTCTACCTCTAGATGGAAGCATTTCCATAAAAAATAATAATGCAGTATCTTTAGAGTATACATATATATGTATAGAGCCCCTGCATGAACTGGAACCATCTGAACCGTGAATAAACACAATAACCTCCAGCTCAGACAGCTTTTATAATCTCCACAAAAAGAAACCAAACATTACAACGTCCAGATTCTGAGATGTAACGTCAAAGCAGATTATTAACAAAGGCCACTTCAAGTAGCAGTACTGCATTCAAAACTTTAAGTAAAAGTATTATCAGCTGAATGTTCTTACAGTGTGAAAGTAAAATGTCAGTGTTTCCTTGGTTGAGCTGATTTAAACTCCTTTATATCCTGTTGGGTAGTTTAATCTGCAGCAATGCATCATGGTCTAAAAGATCATCATGTGTTTGTAGCGTCGCTGTCCTGTGAGAACCTCGTATCTCTGTTTCTAAAATGAGATCGGAAAAACAGCCTGTTTCAGCTTTGTGACGTTTTTCTTCTTAAGAGGAACTTAAATAGTTAATTTAGCTTAAAGGATAAATTCTGTCTTTTTTAACTTTCCCCACTTTCACATATTTCAAGGTTGAAATGACTCGTAGGTTCAAAAGGCTTTGGAATCTGTGCAGTAGATGCTTCAGTCATTACGTGACATGAAGAGCTTCTTGCTCAGACTGCTGCACCAGGTGTCTGACAGCGTCATGGAAAGGATCCCTACGAGGGTCTCCTGGTGACACCGGCGAGTTGTTGCAGGAAAATGATGGTGGGAACGAGGGAGAGGTTGGAGCTGTTAGCTTTTTACTCCAACAGAACAAACTCGTCTCTCCAACTCTGACTCACATTTCCACCGGCATCTTCCTGCAACAACTCGCCTCTCACGAGATTTCAGAGCGAGAACTGTCCTGGAGCGAGACTTCAGTTTCCTGTTAAAAACAAAGGTGGTCACTGGCAGTCCCTCGTAAGGGATCCTTTCCATGATGTTGTCAGAAGACACAAGAATTTCCCCACAGGGAACAATAAAGTTTTTCTCATTCTGATTCTAACAGTCTGAGTGTTGGGGGGAAACAAGAAGCACTTTTTGTGGACGCCATTTTGACAGGCATAACTGCCACGAAGGAATTACGCTGCTGAAGCATCTACTGCACGGATTCAAAAACCATTCCTACCCACTAGTCATTTCAACCCCAACATATGTGGAAACAGGGCCCAGGTTTAAAAATAACTACATTATCCTTTAAGCAGGAGGATTTTCTCAGCTCATTATGAAACACTTCCTCCTTTATCACAAACACTCAACACATCTGGAGATATGTGGTTTTCACTGGACAGGAAGGAGATGAAGAATAAGCTGTCAGACAAATGTAGTGCAGTAAAAAGTAAAATGCTTACGTCTGAGATCTGAAGCAGAAGTGTAAAATGGAAATACCCAAGTAAAGTACCTGTACAGAAGTACAGTACTTCAGTAAATGTACATAGTCATAATCCACCACTTGAACCTGCAGAAGAGGATTAGAGCCATGTGTGAAATTTTTTTAGATTAAAGTCAGAATTCTGAGAAAAAAAGTCAGAATTCTGAGTTTAAAGTCAGAATTCTGAGAAAAAAAAGTCAGAACTCTGAGAAAAAAAGTCAGAACTCTGAGATTAAAGTCAGAATTCTGAGAAAAAAAGTCAGAACTCTGAGATTAAAATCAGAACTCTGAGAAAAAAAGTCAGAACTCTGAGAAAAAAAGTCAGAATTCTGAGATTAAAGTAAGGATTCTGAGTTTAAAGTCAGAATTCTGAGAAAAAAAGTCAGAACTCTGAGAGAAAAAGTCAGAACTCTGAGATTAAAGTCAGAATTCTGAGAAAAAAAGTCAGAACTCTGAGATTAAAGTCAGAATTCTGAGAAAAAAAGTCAGAACTCTGAGATTAAAGTCAGAATTCTGAGACAAAAGTCAGAACTCTGAGAAAAAAAGTCAGAACTCTGAGAAAAAAAGTCAGAATTCTGAGATTAAAGTCAGAATTTTGAGAAAAAAAGTCAGAACTCTGAGATTTATGTCAGAATTCTGAGACAAAAAGTCAGAACTCTGAGATTAAAGTCAGAATTCTGAGAAAAAAAGTCAGAACTCTGAGATTAAAGTCAGAATTCTGAGAAAAAAAGTCAGAACTCTGAGATTAAAGTCAGAATTCTGAGACAAAAGGTCAGAACTCTGAGATTTATGTCAGAATTCTGAGACAAAAAGTCAGAACTCTGAGATTAAAGTCAGAATTCTGAGACAAAAGGTCAGAACTCTGAGATTTATGTCAGAACTCTGAGATTTATGTCAGAATTCTGAGACAAAAAGTCAGAACTCTGAGATTAAAGTCAGAATTCTGAGAAAAAAACTCAGAACTCTGAGATTAAAGTCAGAATTCTGAGAAAAAAAGTCAGAACTCTGAGATTAAAGTCAGAATTCTGAGAAAAAAAGTCAGAACTCTGAGATTAAAGTCAGAATTCTGAGAAAAAAAGTCAGAACTCTGAGATTTATGTCAGAATTCTGAGACAAAAAGTCAGAACTCTGAGATTAAAGTCAGAATTCTGAGAAAAAAACTCAGAACTCTGAGATTAAAGTCAGAATTCTGAGAAAAAAAGTCAGAACTCTGAGATTAAAGTCGGAATTTTGAGAAAAAAAGTCAGAACTCTGAGATTTATGTCAGAATTCTGAGACAAAAAGTCAGAACTCTGAGATTAAAGTCAGAATTCTGAGAAAAAAAGTCAGAACTCTGAGATTAAAGTCAGAATTCTGAGACAAAAGGTCAGAACTCTGAGAAAAAAAGTCAGAACTCTGAGAAAAAAAGTCAGAATTCTGAGATTAAAGTCAGAATTTTGAGAAAAAAAGTCAGAACTCTGAGATTTATGTCAGAATTCTGAGACAAAAAGTCAGAACTCTGAGATTAAAGTCAGAATTCTGAGAAAAAAAGTCAGAACTCTGAGATTAAAGTCAGAATTCTGAGACAAAAGGTCAGAACTCTGAGATTTATGTCAGAATTCTGAGACAAAAAATCAGAACTCTGAGATTAAAGTCAGAATTCTGAGAAAAAAAGTCAGAACTCTGAGATTAAAGTCAGAACTCTGAGATTTATGTCAGAATTCTGAGACAAAAAGTCAGAACTCTGAGATTAAAGTCAGAATTCTGAGAAAAAAAGTCAGAACTCTGAGATTAAAGTCAGAATTCTGAGAAAAAAAGTCAGAACTCTGAGATTAAAGTCAGAATTCTGAGAAAAAAAGTCAGAACTCTGAGATTAAAGTCAGAACTCTGAGAAAAAAAGTCAGAACTCTGAGAAAAAAAGTCAGAATTCTGAGATTAAAGTCGGAATTTTGAGAAAAAAAGTCAGAATTCTGAGATTAAAGTCGGAATTTTGAGAAAAAAGTCAGAACTCTGAGATTAAAGTCAGAATTCTGAGAAAAAAAGTCAGAACTCTGAGATTAAAGTCAGAACTCTGAGAAAAAAAGTCAGAACTCTGAGACAAAAAGTCAGAACTCTGAGATTAAAGTCAGAATTCTGATTTCAGATTTCAGATTTTAAAACTTGGAAATGTAGGCGGGCGAGTAAAATTTTAAACAATTTCATCAGCCAGAAAACTCCTGAGTGGGTAAACAGGATATTTGGCTGTGAAATGACCGAAATGCTGGAACGTTTTAAAATAAAATGATGGTACTCTTTCAAAGTGTGGATTCAGTTATGAGTTCCAGTTCATGCTCTTTGATGCTTCTTTACTTTTAGAAGTTAACTATATAAATGATCAACTCGAACAAGCCATCTAATGTCTTAAACTGCGCTGCACTTAGTAAATAAAACAAAGCTCAGGTTAAAATAGTTAGAAACGTTATTGTTAAGTGTATTTGTAGTAATTTAATACAGCATGCAGGATGAAATGTGTTGACAGATGAACTGTGTGTATTTGTGAATCTCAGGTGTGTCTTCGTCATGTTGTGGTGCTGCCATTTAAAAGCAATAACTGTAACTAGACCGATGTCATTTATAAACCACATCACACCTCTACGTGTTTGAGTGAGGCCGTGATGGTTAAACTTACCTGCTGTGTCTGTTCCATTAGAGTTAAACAAGCACATGTGGACACATTTAAGACTCTGCTGCTGTAAACATGAAATAAAGTTATGTGTTCATCAGCCTGTGTGAATTTATTAACTTTTGGGTTAAATCATTTGTGAGACTGACTTCAGACCAGATTTTGAAATGTACTTACAGTTGAAGTGGGCGAGCGATGCCCGAGGGTCTCCAGACTTGTCTCGAGTTGCTTCAACAGCATGAAACAACATGGACGCAGCTACAAATTGTGTCAAAGTACGCTGAAACAGTTTGAAGCTTTCTATTACAAAGGGATTCTTGTCCCGGAGTCCAGTCCAGTACCTGAAACCACTAAAATATAGCTTGTACTGCAAATACTGCTAACAACTAACTTTCCTAACTTTCAAAGTCACTCTACATGGACAGCTAACTAACTATTTTAACCTAAAACCATATTACAAATGACAAAAAAAATGTATATGCAAAACATGATTCTGCAATAATCAAAGATTTCTAATCATCAACCATGTTGTCCAGGATGTTTGTCAGTGCATGATGTCGGCAACTCTCGTACCAAAATGGGAACAAACCTTGACGGTAAAAACTCATCAGGAGCCACTTGTTGCTTGTATAAGTTGAATAAGCAAACAACTTCTTTTCCCCATCAACTGAAGTTATTTTGCAACCTGGTGAGCCAAGAAACCTACAGAGGAGGGATCTCAGAAACTACAGTAATGCGATCAAGTCCTACATCGTCTGCTGTCCCATAATGCTTAGAGAGATGATTCTCGTATAGATAAATAAGAAGAGCTGAACTTCATGTAGAGTTTCAACAGGCTCTGGTTGAAGCAGGCTGAGGCCGACCTCTGATGTACACCTTCAACACGCTGGATGTTAAAGGATGTTGGATACGTGTCAGTACAGCTGTCTATACGAGCCGGCTCACATCTCGCTCACGCTTCACACTTTTACTGTGTAACTACAGTTATTATGTTTTGGGTTCTACGCCTCGGTAATGGGCTTCAACACTTCCTGTGTTTGTATTGAAGCAGGGAACCCCCAGGATCCTCAAAGTTAAATTTAAGACCCTTTTAATGAACTTTAATAACTTCAGTGCCGTTTAATGGAAAATCTATGTGAATTTTGGAAACTGGAGAAATTTATTATATACAAAGTTACTTTATTAATATACTTATTAACCTTAATTTAATAGGACATTTTGTTATAATACGTTCATATTTAACAAACTACAGCTTTTTGGGGTAGGGGTTCAGATTAGGGGTTTGACGATACACTTAGCTCACATGCACGATGCACAATATTGGGTTCACGAGGACAAGACAAAAAGATACACTATTTTGATGAAATATTCAATGCTGAAATATATATGGGAGGTCTGAGGGTCAACCCCCAGCAGATTCTGACCACTAAACACTTCATTTCCTGCATTCTGGAGACATTTTCTGCACCAACTGATAGTAGAATTGTCTTTATTTATATAAAGTGAAACAGAGAATTCAGGTGACAATTCAAACAGAATATAATGCAGTGACCAGCAGCTGTTTTTTAGCTTAAGTTACTTTTTGGTTAGTTACAGCTTGGCCAGATGAGGTAATGTCATGTAATATGCCGATTGCCTCAGGGATTATTCATCCTGTTATGTTTTTGCATCTAAAGGCTGCTTGAAATACAGTATTACATGAGGAGTTGGGCTCTGGTTTGTTTTTTTTCTTGTTCCCGTGATCGGCACATCTGGTTGAAGTAAGTTTAATGTGCGTTAGCATTTTCCATTCACATAACGTTAGCCTGCGACAGAGGCACAACGCCGACACACAGACACGGTCCTCGTCTCAGACAACGTTAAGCCTGCAGCAGGTCTTTCAGCTCGCCTGTTTCATTAGCCCTCGCCATAGTGTGACGGACTCGCACACCGAGCTAACCTCAGCGCCACTGCCCTCAGCCTCGACCCCCAACGTGTCTGCGTCTCTGTCCTTCTGAACTTCAGACACTTCTGAGTCGACAAGCTAACGTTGTTGTTGTTAGTAGCACGTAAGAGATGGTTTGTTTTTTCCCCAACAACCGACTGAATCGCGCAGAGCTCGGATGGCCGAGCTCGTGCAGGTACGCTGTGAGGTGTTGAAGCGTGAATCGACCAGTTGGCAGTCATTTCTCACTGGAGTCGTCATGTTTAGCCACGTCGCCGAGGTGGCTACGTGTGACAGCACTTTAACACGAAAAAGGAAACCGAAACATCTTGAGACAGAATCCGTTTATTTAGAAAGTGTGTTACATCTCTGCTGACCTGAGGCCTTAATGTGGGTTTAACAGACCAGACTGGATCAGCTGTTGGGGACTGAGGCGGCTCAGACACTTGGGGGTTGAACCGGATAGTGAGCTTTGTCCCATTCGTCACGCACTCCTTTGATCCAGTCGTTATAGTTGGACACCTTGGTGTAGATGCCCAGCTTGTCCTCCTGCCGCAGCCCTCACCCCAGGACACAAGGCCAAGCAGGAACCAGGTGTCTCGGTACTGAGTGACCATCGGTCCGCCGCTGTCCCCCTCGCAGGCGTCCATCCTCTCTCCGAGGACCCCGGCGCAGATGACATTGTTGGAGATGTTGTTGGACATCTGGCGGGCGCAGATGCTGTTGTCGACCAGCGGGACTTTGATGATGTTGAGCGCCGAGCTGAACTTGGAGCTGTCCAGGTTGTCCTTGCCCCAGCCGCTGACCACGGTGAGGGTGCCGTTCAGGTGGAGCACCCGCTCTGCCATCTCGCGTCCGGCAGACAGACGGGGACGATGAACTTGGAGAGGGTGACGGGCGACTCCAGACGCAGCAGGGCGATGTCGTTGTCCACCGTCCTGCTGTCGTAGTTCGGGTGTTTGAAGGCCTTTACGACCCTCAGGGTCACCTCGGTGCCTTCGTCTTTGTGGCGTTCGTAGTCACCTGAGGAGACAGATCACAGGGTTCCCCAGGATGTCCGTTAGCGACATGTTGAGCGTGAAATCTTTTCTTCAGCGAGATCTTGGTAAACTAGAATCATCATTTAAAAAAGGTTAAACAAAATCTGATGGGAAGAAGACTTGTGCTCCATGTGCATATTTAGTTCCCAACATTAGTCATTCTTTATGTTAATAACTGAGACTCGTACAAGAAAAGAACACAGAATAGGCATTAAGCCATAAAGCAATGAGCAAATATTATTAATAATACGGCTGCTGAGTGACAGAAATACAGAGGAAACATGAGACAACTTGAAGTTAAACGCTAATAAACGTCGAGCGTTCTGCGACTAACATGAGAGATCTCAGACGAGAGGATATTCCAGCCTACAGCAGGTGACGTTACAGACGATGATACTGGACTGAGACCAGCAGAGTCCAACTACTGAACCGTGGAAGTTGCCAGATTATGCCAACAAAATCTAAAAATCTACATAACCTCTCAGTAAACTGGCAGCCATGATGAAGGTGATCAACGCAGCAAACTCACACACATCTCCCAGCTGAAACTACAGGCGAGGCCTGAGTTGTGCTATCGTTCTTCCACCTCTTGAGACACAGAGTGGTATTTAAGAATGAATCTTCTTGAGCACGTGGTACTGAGGACGCTGACCCATTTAACTTAACAAGGGTTATGGTGTCACGAGCTCATGGGCTCAGTGTTCTGTGTGTGCAGAGCGGAAACTCACCCAGGCGCACTCTGAATCTCAGGGTGTTGTCGAGGCAGTGAGCGGCGGTCAGCACCCAGCTCGCATCGATGAGGACGCCGCCGCAGTGAAAGCGACCTCTGGTGTTCAGTAACAGCGCCTGCACACGAAAACAGGCCCCTGAAAACTTTGTCTCAGGTCTTTGTATAAAGCGTCAATAAACAACATTCATTACTAAAGAAACAGGAGTGGAAGCTAACAAAGAGGCACAGCTATCGTTTAATTTCAAATAATTTAGGAGGAAACAAACATCGGTTGTCAGCATCGCTGTAAAATAAGGTTTCTACAAACCCGAGGTTTTTTGCTGCCTTCAAACGTTCAAGGTTACATCCACGCTCTGTTAGCGGGAACGTGTGTGCAGTGTGTGCTGCAGTCAGGTACCTGCCAGGGACTCTCCCCCTTCTTTCCCACCTCCCCTCCCACCGTCCAGGGCAGCAGGCCTGGATGGTCCTGTGGTTTGGTGTACGACGACCTGCTGATCAGCAGCTGACCGCAGGTTGAGGGACCTGCCGGGTAAATAGAGAGGAGTGGGGGGCAATCAGATCTCCGGTGTCGATGCAGAGTTCAGTGAGTTCTGTGATTCTCTGTTACTTTTTCAGACAGGTGACAGGAAATTAGAGAAAGAAATGGTGACTGTCCTGCAACAAAATGACGCTGTAGCAAAATATTTTCACTAGAGATGTCCTCTGATCCGAGTCTTTTACCATTGATCAGCTGATTAGCTGAAACTATAGACACTAAATCTGACAGATTAGCGTTTAGCTTCTTCAACAATCTTTGATCAGAAGTCAGACGCACAGACAAGTTTCAGTCTGATGTGTCCCCGAGTTTCTCACAGAATTCACATTAATACGCTTTTTTGTGCACACGAACTAAGTGACATTCTCATTGGTATTTAAATTCATCGGACTGCAGGTGGACCGATGATTTGACCGTTCAGATGAGTTCGAGGAGAGCAGGGCAACTTGTCACGCTGGTTATATCTCCAACACCTGAGGGCTGTAAACAGTTTTCAGATTTTTTACCCTTAAAATGAAAACAACTTAACCGCACTTTGATAATTAAACTTGTCTAATTCTATCCTATTTTGCACAGAATAGAGGAGAGGAAAAAAAGGTGTATTTTCATACCTGAACCACAGGCCTGTGCTAAAGCTAGCTTAGCTGCTAACAACACCACTCAGTGCTTTCTGAATCAATAAAGCAGCATTTTCCAGCTGCAGCGCTGCAGAAGCTGACTTTGCTGACTGCTGGAGCTGGTCTACGTATGCAACATGTAAACAACGACATACTGCTTTATACAGTGTAGTGCTAATTAACTTGTAAGAAATGATGGGGCCACAAAATGGTTGCAATTCTCAGCAGGGCGCAAAATAAGCCCTAAAACAACAAAAAGTTGGATGTTACAATAAATTGTTTTTGGAATATGCAAACAGAAATATGCATTTAGGTCCACGTAGACTTGTCGATCTGTCGTGTCCTTTGAAGACTGTTTTATTTTCTCACCTTTCGGTTCACATTTCTTGGAGTTGTCGTGCAGTTTGTATCCGCTGACGCAGCTGCAGCTCCTCGTCTGGCCGTCCTCGCTCTCTGAACAGTCGTGGTCACAGCCGCCGTTATCCACCGAGCAGTTAGTGGCGGTTTGAGCTGAAAGGCGACACGATTAGCTCAACTTTTACATCTTTATACATTCATATATTCACAGTGTTAGTAGGAGGAGAGCAGACATGATTTATTAGCCCATCAACAGAAAATTAATTGCCAATTATTTTAACAATCATTTGACCATGTCGGCCATCTTTCAGCCTCTCGCTGTGAGTCTCTGCTTTTCTTTTCACATTTTTATTTATTTATCTGTTACTGTTTTCTGACATTTTATAGCCAAAACCGTCCATTGATTAGTCAAGAAAGTAATCAGCAGATCAATCTACAATGAGAATAATTAATAGATGTTTCTGAAACTTGTAGCATCGCGTAAAGTTTTTTTGATGTTGGAGTGAGCTCTTGATTGACATTTTTTTTATTTTTTTGCAGTACTGTGAAAAGAGCTGGAGAAAGTGTGAATATCCCAAGAGGAAGAAGTGTTTTTGTTTATTGTTGATTGGTTTACTGATTGTTGGAGCTCGCCCTGCGGTGGAACTACTGTCAGGTTAACTTTGCCTGGTGCCCAACTAAAAACAAATATCTGAAGTTGTTGTAGGTGTACAGCACAAGAGGTACGTGAGAAAATAATTTTTGGGCCAGCGGGTTCAGCACTGTGTGGTTTGTACGCTGTAATGAGGAACCTGTATTATCTCATACATCAGTGTAGTTGTTTTGGTCCAGACTCACGTTGGTCGCAGTATTTGCCCTCATATCCACGGTAACAGCGGCAGGCGTAGTCTTGGTACAGATCCACACAGGCCCCGTGAACACACAAGTTGGAGTGACACTGGTTTCCATCTGAAACACATGAATACATTTCCCACAATGCTCTGCAGACGCTGCACTGTCCACACAAGAGAAACCAGCACACTGCACTTCAGTTTGGGCGCACGATGGAGGACTGACAGCAGTTGTGTCCAACAATGAGACGGTTACAGTCACACCAACCAAAGCGCTGCGTGTTCCCTTTGATTAGCGTTCTCTTTTAAACCATAACTGCAAAAGTGTTTTTAGGGTTGGGTATCGAGAACCAAGTGTATTCGTTGAGTCGTGCGTTTGGCTTCTGCTTCTTGGTTCCTAATTTTGTGCATATCTCCTGACTTAACTGCAGTGAGCTTTTCACAGAAAGTGTCCCTTCTCTGCCAGGAGCTGCTACGCCGACCTGACGTCACTTCATTTGTTACGTCAACAACGCCTGAAGAAGAGAGTCCTTCTGTTTCCAGTCCTGGACAGCAAACGCTCCAAAGTTTGGCTTAGCTTCACTAAAAAAGAGAAAGCCACAGCAAAATGCAACAGCTGCAGTAAGGAGGTTTGGTGCGAGGGAGGAAGCAGCTCCAGCGTGACGAAGCGTTTACTTCAACACGGCGTGAATCTGAAGGAACGCTACCGTGTTCAACGTGTCTCGTTCTCTCAGCTACAATGACGCCCCAGATCCTGCTAACGCTAACAGTAGCAACATCTCAGGTACAAAACAAAGGTGAGCCTTACTGAGGAAACGATGTCACCGTTGATATACTCGAAGGGACAGACGACTCACTGTCCATAAGGGTAGATGGCGAGTCCCCAGAGGAGGAAGGTCACCGAGAGCTGATGAGATCTGTGGTGTAGATCGGTCAAATTCAATCGATACCCAACCCTAGTAGTTTTACACTTTCTGATGTACAGTACATCACACCTGTTGGGTTCAGGGTGCTTCAAACTCATCTTACCTGTGTACACCGTCCAGAACTCCAGCTGTAAACACAAAACAAAAAGTCAGTGATGAAACTAGCGTTTCAGTTTAATGTTACCACTGTTTCTCCAAACGAGTAAATTTAGAGAAACAGCTTTTAACTAACACTGATTAATGTTGCACATGTGAAGTTATGTGAGAAGAAGAAGAACAGCATGAAGGGCTGCTGATATCAGGTAAACGCTGCCTGAACACATTCAGAGAAGTGAGTCAGTAGACGTAAATATTGGCTGGCTGAGCGCAGTCAGTCATTTTTCAGATTTGGGATTATTATTATTCAGATATAACTT
Source organism: Lepomis macrochirus (assembly GCA_024633595.2). Classification (NCBI taxonomy): domain Eukaryota; kingdom Metazoa; phylum Chordata; class Actinopteri; order Centrarchiformes; family Centrarchidae; genus Lepomis; species Lepomis macrochirus. The sequence continues at coordinate 970,015 of JALXJV020000012.1, forward strand.
TGTGGTGAGCGTCTAAACCCCAGGGGCCACCAGGACGCTCCGGGACCAGATATTTCACATCACTGCTGATCATCAAATCAACCTGAAAAAGATCTTTTCACAGCGTCCATCATTGTGTTTGCTGTTCTGACAACACATGACCAAAGACAGCAATTAGGAGGAGAGAAATTAATTAAAACCAACCTGCAAAGAAGTGGAAAACCTGTGTGATGAGGTCAGCAATAATGTAACACGTACGAATCGTGTGTATGAATCAGAGAATGACAGAAACGTTTACACACGAACAGGAGGCGTCTTACTGTAGCTTCCCTGGTTTGGAAAAATCTCTCGAGCTTCTTCAAAGTCACATTTCTCTTCCACACATTCGCGCTCCATTGAAGCAGGTTTCAGCTCCTCCAGGAAGGAGTTCGCCCGACGAGAGCGGAGCAGCATGTGAGCCTCCGGAGCGTCCGAGAACACTGAAGCAACGGAAGACAAACAGATGAGTAACACCATTGTCAATAAAAGTTGCAGTTACTCATAGCAGAGTCTGACAACACACACTCTCTCATGCAGATTACAAGCTGTAGACAGAATTTATGATCCATTGCTACGTAGCGAGAGACTGTCAATTATATTTAAAAGTTCAACACAGCTTTGGTTTATGAAAGTTTTGGTCCGATGAAGAAAATCCATCTTGGTCTTACTGGTTTTGATAAACCTGATGACCATGTGACCACAATCCACACAGTTATTGGTTTAATTTTATGTAAACTTAAATGAAAATCAACCTACTTCAATTAAGTGCACTTCTTTGAATATGGGTTTTATGTATTTTTATAATGTGCTGTACACAAAATACTGTAGGAAATAAAACCCTATTGGCTTAAACTTTTGTGGAGAAATTATTCTGTTGAATGTTTCCAAAATCGAGAATGAAAAGTCCTTAATGTGTTCAGAAAAAAGGACATTTTTACAATTCTTCCCCTAAATCTGCAGAACAGCTGCTAAATGGAGAATGTGGTGAAGTTGTTATGACGTTGCTCCTGATTGATAATGTAAAAGAAAAAGGATTTAAAAAATTGATGCAGCAGAACCAGAGACAGTCTCTTTTATTCCACATGTTCCTTTTCAAAACCCGTTGCCTACATTACCCACAATGCAACTCTGCCTCCAACAGTTGGGTGAGAAAGAGAGAGGTGTGTTATGCTAATAGCAGCTAATGTAGCCTGCAGCAGAGATGAGCAGCAGCTTCAGAGGTCAGGTGAGCTCACTTCTTTTTAACCCCACGCTGGTTTCAGTTTCAAACTCGCAGCCTCACGCTGACACTGACTCAAATGACATCACTTGAGGACATTTATCAGACTTCACACAGCTCCCTATGAAACACTAAACCAACAGCTGGAAACGTGCTGATGTGGAACAGCTTGTCTTTAATGAAATGTTACTGTGCCTCAGTTTGCTGTGCAGCTGAAATATGAATAAGAGAAATTGAACAAAATGATTGATTGGATTAGATTTGGTTGCCAGATATGTTCAAAAATAAAACAATAAATACAGATAGAACATAAACCAACAGGGATGGACAAGATAACCTGCCGTGCAGTTAGTGCAGCAGCTGGCTGAGTTCTCCTAGAACAGGGGGATTATTCTTTATTTATTGTTATTATTAATAAATGGAATTTCTCAGAATATTGCTCTCTTATGCTTTAAGATTGATCACATTTCAAGAGAAAATTGGTCTCTGTCTCGACCTCACCTGTCGTCCAGTGCTCACAGATTATTTAGGTCACCTTGTCTCTTTTTTTTCACTTGCTAAGGTCACTGAGTCTGTACTTGGTGACAAGCTGCCTCTGCTTGATATCTCTTCATAATCTCTGTTTAGGGACAGATAATCTCTTTTTTTTATCTTCCAGCTGTTCCAAATAATCATTTTTGCTTTGAGTAATCTGAAACTTGCTAAAAGCTGTTTAATGACGTCTTTAATCTGGAAGTTTTTAAACTAAATCTAAGTAATAACATGAGTTAGCTTAGCACAATGGTTATAAACTGTGTGCATACTGCTGACTGTGTAAGCAGGCGGGTTACAAAACATTTCTCTTCCGTGCCTCGGAAATTTTTGGCACAGCGCTACAGATGTTTCCTACCAACAGATTTACACGCCCCTAAACTTTTTACTCTGTTTATTAAAGCGATGTTGTGTCTGGATCCACGTTCACTCACCTGACAGACTGAGCACTGACGCCGACCACAGAGCGACGATGACGGACACGCAGAGGACGCGGCGGGACATGACGTCAGTTAAACCTGCGGCCAATGAGAAGAGACAGACATGAGCCAATCATCTCATCTCCTCAGTGTTTATATTTACCCACCGTCCACAGAAAAGCAGTGACACAGACATGGTCAAAATCTAAATGATGGTATGGAGGGTCAACGTCTCGGTGTCACAACAACATCATGCGTCTATTTTTCTTATTGTTTAAAATAATCACTCAGCAGCTTCAGCGAAGCATTTCTACAATATTGATCACTTTCAGCTGAAAACACACACACAAACACACACAGCAGGACATGATCCCCGTTTGAACCTTTGACCCCACGACCTGATCAGCAGGGGCCGCAGAGTGCAGCCGAGACCACGTCCTAAAACCTGTCACGACATCACGAAGCCAAGAGACAAGAGAACGAGTGGATTTCAGGGACGGCGGATGGTTTTTGTACTTACGTGTGAAGAGTCGAAGCCGTGGACGGAGACGATGGTTTGCTCTGTTTCTGCTGTGTTAATGACTAACTGCCAGTGTTTACTGAGAGTCCACAGTCTGCAGCTGGACACCGTCTGCCAACACTGTCAACACACACACACACACACACACAAACCTCCCCTTTAACCTCCACCCACTCGCCTCTGCAGCCCCTCAGAGCCCTGCTTTGCGACAGCCCGACAAGTTATTCCTGACTGCTTTCAGATCTGAGCCACAGAAGCGTCTGTCCGTCCCTTCAGTCAACAGCGACGACGACCTCCATCGCTGCGTCTTCAAGAGCAGCGCACACAAGAGGCCGGACGAACCGTCTTTACCATAGACAAAAAACGGGCACCCCTGCATGTCTGTCACGTGACTCACTACTTTTCCCAGAGAAATATTGCATCACAGACGGTTTGGTGTTCTTGTGTGTATTTCTTTTATTTGCACTAGAACAACACGAAATAGTCAAGTTGGAGATATTCCACACAGAACTTCAAAAATAGACTGAACAACCCCCCCCAACTTAATACTCTAGGGGATTTAGATCTGGACTTAATGCTGGTCACTTTAGCACTGACGGAGAGCCAGCTTTCTGACACTGGGCCCTACACTGCACCCCAGATTTCTTTAAGCCATGCACATAGTCAAGACATCCAGTGCCTGAAGCAGCAAAGCACCCAAAACATCAGTGAATCTCCACCATGTCTGACTGGATGGACCACCTTCTTTTCTTTGAAGCCCTCTTTCATTTTCTGAAAATGAATGATTTACCAGAAAGCTCTATTTTAGTCTCATCTGTCCACAGAACATTCCCCAGGAGGATTTTAGCTTCCTCAGGTAAGTTTTGGCAAACTCCAATCTGTCTTTTTGATGTTTCCTCCTCGGTCTCCTACCATAGCATCCCTTTTCATTCAGATGGTGACGATATTGCGAAATGGCCCTGTTGTACCCAGAGTCTGCAGGTCAGTCTGAATTTGTTTGGAAGCTGATCGGAAGTTCTTTATCCACTATTCAAATAATCCTTTGTTGCTCTCTTTCATCAATTTTTATCTTTCGTCCACGTCCAGGGAGATTAGCGACAGGTCCAAGGCTGTAAACATCTTCACAGTGTTGCGCTGAGTGGACACAGGAACATGAAGATCTCTGGAGATGGATCTGCAGCCTTGAGATTGTCCATGCTTTTCCAAAATTTTGCTTCTCAAATCCTCAGACTACTCTTTTCTCTTCTGTCTTTTGTCCATGCTCACTCAAAGGTTGAGTAAACCTTTCTCTTCTACAAGGCCCGCACCTGTGAATTTCTACAAGTGAGTTTAAATACAAATTAAAGGAGCATCACATGCTTTAAATACTGTTATTACTCAAAAAATTGAAAAGGTTCCCATTATTTTGTCCAGTCAATTTTGTGCAGAACGTCTCACATTCTTTTGAGTTGTTCTAATGTGAACAAAATGCAAAACAAAAAAGACCTGTCTTGGGCTCGAGACCGGTCTTAAGACCACTTTTTGATGGTCTTGGTCTCGACTGGATTTGTACTCGGTCTTGTCTCGGCCTCGGACAATGAGGACTCAGGAGTTTATATCAAGACCAGTCAAGACCAGAACTTTGGGAATATCCATAAATTGCTTTTGCATTGTCTGATTTATTTGTAGACATCCTAACTTTGATTGGATGGAAAACGTATTACTTCAAATGCAACCAATAACCCTAATTAAAAATGTCTTGTTACCGTTAGCGACTGTCTGCCCTGTCTGTCGCGATGGTAAGCATGGAAAAGAAATGTTGAATAAAGAAGCTTACGTTGATTTCAGCTCTTAGTGTTTGTATGTGAGTGTTTTAATGGGAATGTGGATGGGTCAGATCAATTTGAGAAGTACCTATGATCTTGATCCACATTCTGTTGTGTGTCATGTGATGTGGGGAACTGGTCTTGGTTACGACTTGGTCTTAGCCCCTAAAAGTCTTGGTCTTGTCTCTGTCTCGATAAAGTCTGGTTTTGTTCTTGACGTGGTTTCGGTTTGGGACTGGACTACAACACTACCAGTATCTTCAACCAAGTACAGATGCTCTTGATTTTATTGTTCCTTTGGACAACTATGACCTTGATGACTAAAATTAAGAAAATCTGATTATTATTGTGTTTCCTTTGTTTTAAACAAATTCCACTGCAAAAAATCCAGCCTGAAATGATGACATGGTTTGAAAGAGAGGTTTTTAAAACAATGAAAACACTGACCACCAGAATGAGACGAGGTGTGAAGACGGACTGAATGTCACTGATGCTCATTAGTAACATATGAAACACATTCATATGAACTGGTAAACTTTCTTAAAGGAACACAGGACCTACCTGCTGAAAGTGTCCGAGCTGCAACAGCCGACGCCCTGTCAGAAGGACAAGTGTGAAAAAACACCTGTAACAGAAACAGAAAAGTTAACATTGTAAGCCGATAACAAAGACCTTGATAAATCTTGTTTTTCAATATGAATTACATAACACACACACGTACAAAGACTGAGGCATCAAATTACTTAAGATCGGGTGGGGATGGAACAGTGGATAAGATACATGCTTTTGATGTTAGAGACCTGGGTTCAAATCCCCCACAGTGACCCATCTACAATTGTGTCCACGAGCAAGACACTCACCCCCTAGTTGCTCCAGAGGCGTGCGACCTCTGACATGTGTTACAATTGTACGTTGCTTTGGATAAAAGCGTCAGCTAAATGAATAAATGTAAATGTAAGATCAGACAGATGAAGAGGATATAACTGTCACTTAAAAGGATGTTGCATTCTCTGCAGACTTCACCTAACTAAAACGTGCCTAACAGCCCCAACCCTAATTTATCCATCCATCCATCCATCTATCGTCAACCGCTTATTTATATTTATTCATTAGCTGACGCTTTTATCCAAAGCGACTTACAGTTGCTATATATATCAGAGGTCGCATGCCTCTAGAGCAGCTAGGGGGTGAGTGTCTTGCTCGTGGACACAATTGTGGATGGGTCACTGTGGAACCCGGGTCTCTCGCACCAAAGGCATAGTCTTATCCATTGTGCCATGTTATCCATCACCACCCCTTACAGCTTCTCCTGCTTACACGGTTGTGGGGTGCTGGAGCCAATCCCAGCCAACATTGGGCGAAAACTAATTAAATCCAAGTCTAAATGTAAGGGATTGCCTTGTGGGGACCAGCTTAATTGCCCCAAACAAGCCCCCATTATGTGGCTGTGTGAAAGTATTTATGTGTCCACAATGTGGTTTATACAAGGACGGACCAACAATCGCTTACACTTCATTCAAGGAGAAAGAAACAGGTCAGGATGTTGCTTTTACCTGTTGGATCCAGTTCATGTCATGAGAGATTTAGACACAGATCAGAAGGAAAAACTAAAGTTCTCTTTTGGAGTTTAAACAAGTCAGAAATGGAAGCGGAGGATTTTAGTCAAATCACCTGAACTTATTCAAATCAAGAGAAACTAAGTGATAGAAGGGCTCAGATAAAGACTTATAACAAATGCCACACTTTAAACTGCCTAAAGTATAGTAAGCTTGCAAAGTACAATAAATACATGATAAATAGGCAGTAAACATTAAAAAGATGGAATTAAAAATAGATAAATAAAGACAGAAAATAAATCCGGATGTGGGATAATGATCCAACCCAGGCTGATAAATTGAAGGTTACAGATTCAATGAAGCATTTGCAGAAAGCTAACAGGACTGACTGGTGAACCTGAAGTCTGCGGAGCTTCCTCAAGAAAAAGAGGCGCTGCTGAAAATGTTTTCACTGTTTGGTTGGAAGGTCAGCTTGTGATCAATTCTGTCCCTGAGGTATCTGTGAGATTCAACCCTTTCTATTGGCTGGTTGTTGACTAACAGTGGGGATGATGGAAACATCTTTGCGGAGCTCAACAACCAGTTCCTTTGTTTTAGAGGGGTTAGGTGAAGACAGTTTTGCTCGCACCACTCTGCAAAGATGTCCATCTCAGTCTGTAACTCTGGTAGTGAATTAGTGGCGTCCATGATCACAGTGTCATCAGAATATTTAATGTATGTTGTACCGGGTTATTGCTCCTACAGTCATTAGTGTACAGTGTGTACAGAACCGGTGAGATTACAGAGCCTTGTGGAGCTCCGGTGGAGACTGTCTTGGAAGAACTGAGGCGACCGTTGACTCAAACCCTCTGGTGTCCATCTGTCAGAAAAGACAGGATCCAGAGAATAAGGTGCAGGGTCCCATCATCACTATGTTAAAAGCACTTGAGAAATCCACAAAGACCAGTCTAATGAATTACCTAGGCTTTTCAAAATGGGAATAAGTGCCATGTAGCAGTCCTATTATGGCATCATCCACACCTCTGTGCTGTTTCTATGCAGACTGAAGGGGGTCAACATGTAAACTGACCTCCTCCAAAAGCTGGGAAAGAATAAACCTTTCAAAGCCTTTAATCACTGGAGATATTAATGCCACATGTGTCTGTGGGTGATTATTAGACAAGAGTGTGAAAGTATTCATTTCTTGGTGGTATAATGCCATGAAATAATATCAGGATTCCTGAGGAGGTCATTGGATGGATTCAAACCTGTGACCCACTGTAGGGCTGGCTCTGATAAACACTGGAGGTGGTGTCAGAAAGGAACAGTTTTAAATTCTGACAGCAACAAGATGAATGCCAAACAAAAGAATGTGAGCGGCCAGGGACAAGCTAACTGAACTTTTCACAGCAGATCAATTTATTTATGATACTTTTTCTATCCATCCACCTATTTATTGAATCTGGGAGGTTGATATTTAACCTGTCAGACAGAGGATTCTTTTACAAATCCAGTTTTTTAAAATTTGAACTTTCCACAATATGTGTACATGCCGACAAATATATGGTTCAGAGGTTGGGTTAGGCAACTAAAACTATTGGTTACTGTTGGGGAAAGAATTTGGTTACGGATAATAAAAAATGCAAATATTAACTGAAGCTCTGTGACCGGGTGCAAACTCTGGCATCCTCCATGAAAGGTCCAAAAAAGTTCTCGCAGCATCAAGGACGCACTTTGTCCTGCGTTGGCACTGAGCGTTGGCTCCTGGCCAATGAGCTGTGAAATCATCTATATCAAATACATGTAATGTTTTTTTGTTTACCTCTTAGTGTTCAGCCGTGAACGCATCAGCATACCTGAGGTTTTATCATATGCATCACAGTGGTCACATGACCCTCTACAAGCATGACAACTCTCCCTCAGGTAACAGAGATGCCACAGGTGAAACAGTGAAACCCTTCAAACAGGAATGCTTGTTGTTTTCTGCGAGCTGGCACAGGTGTGAAATCCAGGCTGGCCCTCCGGGGTGTCGCTGATCCCCGTTGGCTGTGGAAACCAGGACATTTTTTAAGGTTAACTATTCATCTCCTCGTCTCCTTTTGTGCCTCGGCCCCCTGGCCCGGCTTTGTTTAGATTGTTCAGAATAAAAGATGGCCCGGGGACATAAAGGGCCTGTCTCCGGTTCCACGGATGATGAGGTGATTCTGGGATGATAACAGTGTTTTGGGAAGGGACAGCGGGAGGGCGTGGTCTTCCCAAGTATGCTGCTTTGTGTACGGCCGACCAACCTCCTGTTTGTTCCCTTCACGTCCCAAGAAAAGTGCTTTTTTTTGATGTTTTCATTACCCACTAGCCTGACAATTATTTTATCAATGAAATCGACTAATTTTCCAGGGTGACGTTTGTCCGACCAACAGTTCTCAACTCAAAGATATTAGTTGACGCAAACAGAAAACAATCTATTTCTTGGCCAACGACGTCAAGACGTTGTGATTTTCCCTAAATTAGAATTAAACTGGTAAAGAGTTACATCACCTGAATGGTTTCACCAGCAGTGAGTCTTCTGAGGGAGATCTGTTTACAGTCTGAGCGTCTTATCGCTCATCAACAAAGAAAAGACAGAAGCAGAGGAGAAAGGAGTAAGAGGGAAAGGAAGATGGAGAGATGGATGTGATGAGAGGGAAGCGAGCAGCCAAATCCTTCACTTCAGCAATAAAACGGCTTTCATTCAGGACTTTATAGAATAGTACAGAAATATCAGAATTAGGGCTGGCTCTATGGATAGTAACCATGGCAGCGGCTTCTTTACACTGCACAGCTGTGTTTAACTTAAGTTAAAATTATAGGCTACATAACGTCACCTGATAGGCCTGCATCTAGTTTTGCAGGGATGCAATGTGAATCCCCTCCTGTTGATGTTCTGTTTAGTTGAACAGTAACAGATTCTGGAAGCAGAAAGGATCAGTCTCTCTTCCAATGATTTGTGCTGCGCGTTCAGACAATTCAACTTCGGCGGCAGGCAGTCGCGTGCGTGAGGCGAACACAGACTGTTTCTGCTGCTCCCTGATAAAAGAAAAATGTGTCTGCTGATAGCTGCTCAGAAAAAAACAAACAAGATTTCTTCATGTTAATCTGTTGCTCAGGAGCCTGTTATGATGTTCTGATAGTGGCTCTGAATATTTAGTTTTCTATTATTCAGCCTGTGTCTATCACAAACCGATTTTTTATTTGTATTTTTCTGATTTGTATTTTTATTTGTAACTGCGTTACATAATACATACATACAATGAACATCAATAAAAAAATACACTCATTCATAGAAAAGTCTCGAAACGTGTTGACTTGTCTTGAAAATGAATCGTTTTACAGGTGTGGTGGAGACACCTGTATGCCTTCAACAGTCCTGTTGGCTTATTATTTTAATTCATTTAAAAATAAAACTGATTGTAAAACTGTTTTAGTATCTGAGGGCCGATGTGAGTGCTAACAGAGTAGTTGCAGGTGTGTTACTGTTAAAGATATTTTGCAAAAACAATTTTGTCTTCTGTGTTGCACTTTGATAAGTTTGATAATGATTGACAGGTTACACAAACGATGCTACGACCATTTCTGCTCGACCGCCAACTCTTTGTGTTTGTGAGACTGGCCAAACTAAAGCTGTCTGAATTCATTCTGTACTGATGTCGAGTAACTTTAAATTCTGTGTTACTTAGTGGGTTCCTATCTCACTCTTTAGTTTTGGCACTGAATAACTGAAACAGCCTGATTATTGGGATTTACACGAGTTGTTTTCACTTTATCACCGTCCTGGAGGAAATTCTAAGCCAGTTGCTCATCAGTTGTGTCCGTGACCTGTGTGTTAACCACCAGGGTAATAATAAAGTCGAAGCACTTGTTATATATTGTTATTGTATTAATATAGAAAAGATGTGAAAGGTGAGATTAATGAGAGAAATGTGGAGAAAAAAGGAGTTGAGAACGATGGAGCGATAAACGGAGAAGCGTCTTTTCTTTCTGACCTGAATATATTTTGGCTGCTTCATGGTTCTTCAGCAGGACAATGAGGACAGCCCTCCTCCCATCCTCAGCTTTTGTCTATGGGCCCAGCAGGTGTGAGGGAACCTGAATGTTTTGTTCCGGGCGAGGTTTATAAATGGATCAAAGCCTCCTCCATCCTGCTCATCTTCCCACAAATCCTTCTCCAGACGATGTTGCGGGACTTGGACCGAGCGGTGAGTCTTTCACAAAACACCAGTTCAGGTCGGCTAGAATGTGATCTAGTTTTTCTTTAAGTCTAGTTTCAGCTGGTTGTTTGAGCACTTTCTGCAAAAGTAAAAACAAATTCAACAAAATCCCTAAAAAGAATCTGAAAGATATTCCTATAATTTGGACCATGTCGATCCGCAGCTCAATCCAAGACAGGATTTCAGTTTTAATATATTTATCTTAAATTTGTCTTAATGAACACATGAGATACAATCTGGAAAATGAATTGATACTCGTTACATTAGTGGATGATGTTTGGGCTTGAGCCCCAACAAGTACATTTGTGCCTGGAAGAGTTTTATCTGCCTTTAAAAGTCAAACCTGACTCCTGTATTAGACTCAGCAGGCAAAAGTGGTAACCTTCTTTCATTCTTTCTAAGCTGAGCTGTCACTACTTTGATGTGGGTTCTCTTTCTCTGTGTGTGCGCTAGTGTTGTAGTACTCGAGACCGGTCTTGGTCTTGACTTGGTCTCGGTTTGGGCGGTCTTGACTACAACAATATTTTGCGTATAAGGTTGGCTTAGATGAGCTGGCTCTCTGAGGTATTTTATACAAGTAGCCTAATATTCATACTGATTGAAGTAAACAATTAGATCGTACATTTCCCATCTTTGCTGAGAAAGAGTTCTGTGGGAAAGGAGTAAGATTATTAGTTACTAATCCTGCATTACTGCGTTACTGAACGCACCATCCTTGACGTGACACCGGACATTATGTTGTTCAGGTCAGCTGTTAGCCAAAAAGCTAAAAGGAAGAACAGAGAGTGACGGAGAGAGACGTTCTTTCTGCAGCTGTAACTACTGCTGTTATTGTGTCACAGACTGAGATGCAAAGAACATTGTCGTCCGTTGTGAACTTTGTGCGACCAGCAAAAAGCTTTCAACCGCGAACAAATCTACATCTGATTTATTGAAGCATCTTCTGAAGCAGCACAGCAGAGTGAAACGTGCAGGAAGAAACTCCAGCAGCTGCTGCCACAGATGCTCGTCGGGAGAGAGGGGTGTTAAACGACATAACGATTTGTAAAAATACTGATTCCTGAGTCGGCTACATGTGCAGAAACGTCAAAAGTCGGGATTTACCCGCTTTATTTTTTTGTGTCAGCCCGTGGCGTTAACAGATGTCATGTTTTGTAAAAACCACAGTCCTTACTCTTAACTTGTCCAACACTGGTGAGTTCAGGGTTCAGCAAATAAAAGCCCAGGCTGTTCATTTAATTAAAAGCGGGTCCTTTGCCACACATGAGCTAGTCAATTTACCTTTAGCTATAATCCAAATTTCATTTAATTTTTTTTGAAATACACAACTCTAAAAGAAATTTTAAAATGCTATTAGAAATCAAACACTGAACACTTGACAAAATGGTGCAGATTTTTCCCACTTACTTATCTCACCTTCTTCCTCTGGCCTCCCACCATTCTCCTCTTCCTTCAGATGTTGTCAAGGCTGCTGGGACTCCTCGTCCTTACAGCCCTCTGCTCAGCCATGCTGCTGCCAAACAGCACCTCCGTGGAGTCAAGCGAAGAGGAGGGATCCACCATGGACCCCAACACCCACCACTGGTCTGACGCAAAACCCTCCGAGTCATCTGAGAAGTCAAAGTCGTCTGAGACATCTGAGAAGTCAAAGTCGTCCGAGAAGTCAAAGTCGTCTGAGACATCTGAGATGTCTGAGTCATCGGACAAAACATCTCCCTGGTCACCTGTTCACCGCATGGTCCCCGTTCAGATGCCGCCCGTGGGACAAGAGTGGCCACCCGATGTCAACATGACAGATAACTTCGAGAAGCTCCGGGTGTTCGGGCCCAACTTCCCGGGGATGCCCCCCACAGGAGAACAGTGGCCACCCAATGGCAACATGACTCAGAACCCTGACAATTCCAGAATAATCGGGGGCACCAACCCTGGGATGCCCCCCATTCCTGATACAGCGATCTGTGACATTCTGATGAACTCACCAGTACCACCGCCTATCGACCAGATTCCTTTTTTCTGCCTCTGTTCGCAATGTAAGGGCACTGCAGGGCCCAAAGGAGACCGTGGAGACCGGGGCCCTCCAGGTATGTTGACCACTTTAAGGCTGCTATTAAAATCTGACAGCACCTGTGGGTTTCTATTTTTCGTTTCTCACTCGCCTGAGGTGCAAAGTAACTAGCCCTGCAGTGTTTGAAGTGAAGTACCCACTACTGCAATTTAATACATGAAACAAAAACTGCACTTTCATATCTTTAATATCTAATATCTTCATCAAATCTTATGTTTTCTTGTCAGAGATTACTTGTTTCGAGATAGCCCAATACTGTTCAGTGTTTGATATAAATTAAATCAGTTCACACAGGGGAATTAAACGAGGTCATCACAATCCAAACGCTTGTGAACCACTGGTTTCTTTGAACAGGTGCACCTGGGAGTCCTGGGATAAGAGGAGTGATGGGGTTCAAAGGCCGTCCAGGATTCACAGGCCCTCAGGGCATGAAGGGTGAGTAACACATCAAGAACACCGGTGCTCTCACTGCACTTGAAATGACCAAGAAGAGTCCAATGATGGGGGTGGACAAAATAATATAAGGGCCACACACCTTACGATTACTAAGTAAGAACATTATAATGATAGATGCAAAGATAAGGGCCCTTTATCAGTTTCATCTCTGGGTGCCCAGTACAGAGAAAGGTCCAGGACTTATTTAGCCTAGCTTAGCACAAAGCCTTGAAGCCGGAAACTTACAGTGTGTAAGTAAGAAAATGAAACAATCCTGGTGAAATTGGTGAGTTGTCTGTCTTTACTTTCAACTGATTCATCCAGGTTCAGATCAGATCTATGGTGGAGTAGAGGGGGGTTTGGCCGGAGTGTCACTATTGATGCTAACTCCAGATGGCCCCGGACAATTAAAGAACACACACATTATACATGCAGAGGCTTTAAAGGAGAACTATTATGCTTTTCCATATTTTATGACTTATCTACAATGTTACAGTGTTGGATATTTATGTTAAACATGGTCAGAGATTCAAATAATGAGGTTAAAGTATTTAAAGAAAGCAAAAAACTCAACTGCTTTTTCTACCAATGGCTCTGTTCTACGTAATACTGAGCCAGACGGAGCTGGTGTTCCAAATATGGACATTTGCTCCTCACAGTCAGTCTTTCTGTACCACTCAGCAACAGCCTGGTAACATGCTTCTGTGTCTGGGCCCATCAGAAAGAAAGTGGGCTTTGAGAGGGGGGGCCTTAAAGAGACAGGAGCATCTACAGCTTGTTTAAGACAGAGGCTGAAATGAGGGACTACATGAAGAGTCAGTATAAGACAGAAAATTGTGTTTTTAAACTTTGAATCCCGCAAAGCTGCCATACAATACAGGACTGGAAAAGCAGTATAATAGGTCTCCTTTAAATTGGATTGTAGACAATGCAAATGTATGCTTCATGTGCTTTCATGCTCCGTTTATTTTGTTGTGCATCCATACATTTTCAAAACAGCTGAAAATATATTCTATATTCTGAAACCAACAAAGTAAAATTCTTGAAATAAATTCTAATAATGATTTTATTAATTAATTTAATCTAAATGTGTCTCTCATTTTGCTGCTAATGGATCTTCAAAACAGGCCAACAGATTACGACCAAGGCATTATTTCTTTTCACTCAGTGAAACATTCATTTAGAGTGTCTTAGTCGAGGTTCTTTTCAATCTGTTGTAATATTTTCTGTCTATGTCTGTTGTTACAGGTCAGAAGGGAGACCTGGGGGAGAAGGGGCAGTCGGGTGCTGTCGGTTTCACCGGGGTGAAGGGCGAGCGAGGCTTCAAAGGTCTGGTGAGATCACTCTGTTTCAAAAATAAAGTTTTATGATTTACTTTAACTTGGCTGTGGTTAAGTTTGGAAGGGTTAAGCACAAGAAATACATCAGGGAAAGATTATTGTATGAGTTGAGAGAGTTACTTCATTAATCTTAGGAGACCTTCAATGAAACTACAATAATATCTACATGGTAAGTCTGGGGAACAACTTTGGTCATGGTTAAAAGAAACCAACACTGATTGTTTTTAGGAAGCAGGAAGTGAATGGTGATCTCCCAAAGTCTGACATGTTGCCCCATCCATGCTTTGTCACTTAAATTTAAACATGGTATGTTGTTTTGGGGTATTTGGGGTTAAGGGGATTCATACTTCTCTTCTTGACTTTGTCAAAATGTAATGCAAATGTTTTTGATGTTTTTTCCAGGTGATAAAGGGGATCGTGGACTGGAAGGCCCAGCAGGTGCACAAGGCCCTCAGGGAGAAAGTGGTACATGCCCTGCCTCCTGCGAGACTATCCCAGGTCCACCGGGTCTACAAGGTACCCCTGGACCAGCCGGAGCCCGGGGCCTGCCTGGGGTTGCGGGACCTTTGGGACCCCAAGGTTTTAAAGGTGATAAGGGTGACATGGGTAAACCCGGCGACCCCGGGTTGAACGGTCAGAAGGGTGATAGAGGTGTGCAGGGGTTATGTAACTGCACAGATGGGGCTAAAGGCAGTGACGGGAAACCAGGAGAAAAGGGGACTAAGGGAGACAAAGGTGACACTGGTGCCCAGGGTGTGCCGGGCCCCGTTGGGCAAAAAGGCCATGAGGGCACCATGGGTCCTATAGGAATACCCGGGCCCTGCTCTCCAGCAATCCAATCAGCATTCACCGCAAACATGAACCAGTCATCGCCTCCTCCTAACGCACCTGTTCTTTTCCCACAAATCATTACCAACGAGCAGGGGCACTTCAACCCACTCACTGGCATTTACATGGCCCCCATCAATGGCACCTACATCTTCTCCTACAACCTGGCTGTCGCCGGTGCATCTCTTAAGGTCGGCCTGTTCCGCAACTTCTTCCCTGTAGTCAGAACAACAGCAGGGGCCACCCAGGGCACCACCAGTCACACCATCGTCCTCCACCTCAACATGGGAGACAGAGTGTGGCTGCAGGTGAAGGACACTTTAACCAACGGCATAGTCGTAGACGCCGAGAGAACCAGCACTTTCTCCGGGTATCTGCTGTACCCCGACTCCTGCGATTTGCCTGTGGGACGAAATTTCTTCCCAGTGCAGCAACCTCATCATGATTACAGCTGGGACGGGCCTCCCACCCCACCCACTCCCAACCCCACCACACCTCATCCAGTGTAGGCTCCAGTCAGTCAGTCACAGCACAGTTATAGACGAAGCATCCACACACAGCCAATCAAACACTGTATTTATAACTGCACGTTTTAAAGGAGGGGTATTGTAGAAAAGCAGAATTTACTGTGGCTGGTTCTCCTTTCTGTTGGTATCTGATTCTGAAGGAAGGAAGTGATGATATTCAATATTCAACCTCTATCATTGGAGGACTGCTTGTGGGTCATTCTAGACATGGTCGCTGGTAGTTAAATCTGGTAGGAGAGAAGGGGAGGGGCCAGCCAAATTAAGAGCCAATAAGACTGATGTTATCACACTGCAAAAAATTAAATAAAAAAACAACAAAAATCCATGTTTTAGAAGCCCTGCTACTCGGCTTGAGATTGACATTTGTGATTTTTGGGCGTGAAATTAAATATAAACAAATATTGGATGATTGGCCAAGAAATTTGGTGATCCTTGACTTTTCATCGTGCGCCATCATCAGGTCAATTGTACTTCTTTTATTTATTTATTATTTGCAGTGTGTGCTAATAAACTAAATGCAGTCTGTTCTATTGGAGTTCTTTAAAAAAGCAGTTAGGAAAAACTATAAGATATCTGATGAAATTAGGAAAAATTAAGAACAAATGCGATACAGAAAATAAGCAAGAAAATACCCCCCTTTAAATGTGGATATAAATTCACTCTTATGATTCAACACTCACTGAAATATAAAAATGCATGTAGGCTTACATGCCCCAGCTTGACAAATGCATTTGATCATGCTCTTGAAAATTGTAATGAAAGGCTAGATAGCCAAGCTTTATCAGTTGACTGTAGAGGTTCAGATCTGCTTTAATGGTGAATTGTTTTAAAAGCCCTTTGCATCCTCAGAGTAAATTTATTTTTAATCCCTGAGATCCACTTGCTGCAGCTTAGTTGTAGAGCCTTTATCATTTTGCCTATTCAAATGTTGATGATGGATAAAGTTTGATGCTTGAGAAAAGAAATATATTAAATTGCAACCAAAGCGTCTGCTTCGCTAACGAGTCCTTTTTTAAAATTTCTTTAAAATAATTTTATTTCAGACAAAAGCGCCAGTTTCTGAAGTAGAGCTTAAACTTTACCGCAGATTCAGACCTTTGTACAACCTTCTGACTGGACATACTTTGCCAACACCGGCCCTAAATTGGTCCCAGGCCTTACACCCAATACCGAGCCAAGTCTGACAGCCTCTACTGGGTCACATTAAATATTTTTCCATGCCAGAACACAGCCATCTACGCTACAATTGAATCAAGTGTGGGATAACCCGTTTTTAAAGGCAAACCAGGAACATAACACACTCCATCAAGCGCTTTGTTCTAGATAAGTAATATCTCTCCTGTACCTGCTTTTAATTAGAGCGCTGATTTACCTGCATTCATGTTATTCAAATTTTATTTTTTGATAGAAAATGTAAATATGTCAATCATCACTGTGCATTAGAAGATGTTTGTTGAGGCAGAGGTTTGATGAGTTACAGAGGTTTAAACGGAGAAGAAGCAGGCGAGCACGTTAAGGAAAGGAGCTGTGAAGGAAACAAGATGGTGGAGAAACAAAGACAACTGCAAATGGAGGTTTAGGTAACTGCAAAATCTCCACCTTAAATGTTATCAGATTTATAGTTGGGTACAAAAATCTTGTTTTGTGAAACAGAGAGAGAAACAAAGAGAATTTCACCAGTTTGTGTTTGTGTTTTCTGCATAAAACATAAAAATGCCTGCATTTCCATGACACCCAATAAAAGGAAACTTTAAGGTGATTTTTGGACGTGTGATTGGACGATGCAGGCAGTGATCAGCCCTCGCTGAGATGTAGTTTTGTGCCACATGTCTTTGTGCCTCGGTTTGCTGTGCATTGTGGTTTTTGTCTGAAATTAAAAGTTAACTTTCTCCCGAGTGTTTGACAGTTTCTTCAGCGGAGAGTCAGAGAGACGGACTAATGTGTTGTTGGTTTGAGCTAGCACATGGGGTTTGTTGACAAAAACAATAATGTAGAACAATGAACCTATAAATAAATAACTTGTAAAAATGTCCCACGAGCCCTCTGTACATCCAGTGAGCTGCAACCTCGTGCCTGGAAAATCAAGAAAGAGCAGCTGGTGCACGAATGGATCAATCAGCTTTTATTGTCAGTTCAAACTGCACTGAGCATCAACAAGATTTAGCCTTTTACAAGAACGTTGCTACAGTAAATCTGAACTCATCAGCAGCAGTCTTACAGCAGCACAACAGAGGGTCACTTCAGTCTGAGCGTTTCCTCCGGCGCCAGCAGGAAACTCAGCCGTCTGAGCTGTGATGTAACATTTACAGCAAACAAAACAAATTCATCAACTATTGACAATATTCAAACATAATTAAACTTCACTAAACCACATTCTTTGCACTTCTTTTCTGATTGTAAAAAATGAACAGTGTCTCTTCAGTCAGAAGTTACCTGCTTTAATGGAAAAGCACAAATTACGTTACAAGGATTCATCACTGACTCTACTGAAGGACCATATCAGTGGTTTTGCACGTTAGCTGGCAAACATTAACTAAAAGAAATCATATTTGAATGAGATTTAGAGAATGTATTAATATTGTGCACAGACGTTATTAACCTCAGGACTCAAAGATTTTATATAAGACTTATATTCAGAAACTGCAGTCTGCGTGTTAACAGGGCTGCACAGTCCTGGAATACACATTCATAAAGTAAAATATAACTTGTCATCCTAAATTTTGGGCTGCAAACAGATGCTCACGCAGATAAAAATGAATGAATATTCAAGTCTCTGGTAGTTCAGAACCCACAGAGAATAAACAGCTCTGCAGATCTACATGGTTCTGCAGCTTCATCCATGTGTAAAACTGCTGTGTCTGCTGGATGTGTCAATAAGCAAATCATCTTAAAAGACTGACAGAAAGATAAGCTGATGGTTTATGAGGCCTGGTTCAGCATTTTGTTTTGGAGCCTGCCTCCCTCTGCTTTGTGAAGCACACATGAAAAATCACAGGTATGGTCCTTTTTTTCAAGTCTCTACTTCTCTTTTCTAGCTCAAACTCTCTTTGCTACAGCCTGCTGACTCTGTCCTCTATTTCTCTTTGGGCGCATTGTCGTCGCCGCCAGACACGTTTCCCTCTTCATCCTCGTCATCGATCATCCCCTTCAGGTAGGAGCGCTTAAACTCCTGGAACTCCATCTCCTCCTCCAGCTCACTGCAGACCGAACAAACAGGTCTTAACTCACGTTAAGAGAGATACAGACAGAGTAGGGGTACAGCTGGGGACTCTGTCTGCTTAAACTAATTCACTTTCATTCACTTCAGTTTTGGATGCTACAGAGCTGATTGACAACGGCAGCCAAGGCTCATGGGTAGACTCATCTGTCCTTCAAACTGATGGACAAAACACGACTTTTCTATCAACTTGGGACGTTGAGTATATGAACACCAAACTGTAAAGCTATGCAATGCTGGAGGAACTACAAGTCCTCTTTTCAGACGTCGATCCAAAACACAGGCTGAGTGCTGCAGGTAGACTGAATGAAATTATTGGATTACAGTTCTGACAGTCACAACTACCACAAATACTACAACTACTTTTTATATATTTTCCTTTTTACTCATCTAAACTGTTTTTAAACAGTTAAACTAACAAATTGTAAAAAAAGAAAAGAGCACGAAGAAAGAAGAAATAAAAGCTGATACTGCTGATGAACACAGAGATATAAACAGGAGCTAATGGAGGAAAGACGGCTGAAGAAAAGAGCTGATGAAGTGATAACAGATCCTGGAACATGATCTTGTCCCTGTGTGAACAAGGATGTTTCACAATAACACAAGAATGTTCATCCTCAGGCACAAAGTGTACACCTGCTGTCAGATCTCTGATCATCATCATTCATTCATTCATTCATTCACAACCCCAAGGGACGTTTTTTACTTTGAAAACCATCTTACCTCTCCCTCACTGTTGGCAGCAATAAAGAAAAATAAGAAGGTTTAGATACAGTTTCACAGCTGGTCGACTTTCTTTCACCCAGCTATTAATATCAGCGTTTCCCACTGGATTTTCAGAGCCTATGGGTGTGTGTGTGTGTGTGTGTGTGTGTGTGTGGGGCGTGTACATTTTGAGGTTAAATGCATTAATTTGGTGCAAAAAGAACTCTGTCCTCTTGTAAAAAATGTTGTGCTCTAGTAAACTATTTGATCATAAACCCATTGTAGAGCTATAAACGGTGATGAAACAGCAACAAAAGTCAGGAACAAATTTATTTAATGTTATTCCATCAACTCTAGATCAAAAAACAGAAAAAGTAATTTCATGAACATTTTATTGTTGTTGGGTTTTTAATGGACACATGTAATATGTTTTATACTTTCTATGAACATAATCCAATTAATCTTATTTCCATCCTGTACAGATGCCTTATTTTGAAATCCGGACGTTGTCACATGTGTATCCTCCTCAAAATCCATCCAGTCCGACCCAGTTTGATAAATAATGTTGTAACATGAAGCCTTCGCAGCCTCTCTTCAGGCAGGACTCTCACACTGACAGGATAAAGTCTCTAAGCTGCCTGTCAGCTCACTCTGGGCCCTTTCACTTACCGTAAATGCTCAAATACGTGTGCACTCCAAATTTAGGTGTAGCTAGCTTAATCTCCTTCTCACAAACAAGCAACAGAAGCAAACCATTAATGTTACCGTATTTACCTCAAAAGAAAAGTGGTTGTCTCGAGTCAGATGCCAAAGTGTGGCATCTGTGAGCGTCTGAGCTCACAGCGGTGCCCACAAAACACAATGTTAAAGGACTCTACTGTTATTATGAGATGTGAAAAAAATATTTTCGGTTCATTTTGAAACTATGGTGGAGCAAATTAGACTGTGTTGGTCCGCCATGGTCTCGTTAATTAATGGGAAACACTGAATATGTGGACACAAGTCATGTACGAACACATTTCTAGAGATAAATCTGTTATATAGAGTATTTTTTAAATAGTGTCGTTCGTTACATGTAGATGCTTTGGGGGAATCTAAATAACAAAGAATCAATGCATTGCTACAGATGTTTTACAGCTGCCATATACACACACACACACACACACACACACACACACAGTGAGTTATGTTTCTGTACCTGCATCAGGTTTAGGATGCATCAGTTTGAAGGGAACTTCCAGGCCGACCTCACTGCAACACAAACCGGAACAAACATCATTTAAAAGACGTCCATGATTAGAACTTAACTCAAGAGTCTACTGTAAATCTGAGCAACAGTAGTTGTTGATGTGGAGACAGTAATGCACTTTTCACTAGAGGCAGTTTTAAACCAGTAAAATACAGAAGTAGACTTGGCTGTAAGCTTCTATACTTAAACTGAACTACTACTGATGAAAATGAGAAGACATCAACCCACCTTGATCCCATCATCCTGTGAGCGTGGCAGAGATGAAAAATGGAACAAATGATGTTGAATGTTCAGAAACATTTAAAACACTGAACATTTGAAAGATAGAAACAGTCAGGAGGCGCCGACTTTAACATGCAGTAATTTGTTTTTGTCCACTTTGCTGTGAACACAACATTAACAGATCATCACATTTTAAGTTGATGTCTTGAACAGCTGCTTATTTTCACCTCCAGCAGCTACAGAGCATCTTTGTGGAGTCCTGTTTGGGCCACCTGATAAGGTGAGTCCAGTTTTGTCTCTCTGGTTGCTCTGGGTTTGGTCTCCTCCTGCACTCTGTCCAGCAGCTGCTCTCTAACTCTGCCCATCTGCTGTTTGCTGCTCAGCATGTTGTGTACAGTGGGTTTTAATATCTTTATTTAAAAAAAAACATACTATGATTATGAGATAAAAATGTGCTTTTTACTCAGTGTCTCCCACAGGATGTGGAGAGACTATGGTGGGGGGGTCCGGGGCCCGGGAGGGTCCAGTAAAGTAAATTCTATGTGTCCATTTACTTTTAATGGACACATGTAATATTTTTCATACTTTCTGTGAACATAATCCAATTAATCTTATTTCCATCCTGTGCAGACGCCTTATTTTGAAAAGCGGACGTTGTCACGTGTTAAATCCATCCAGTCCGACCCAGTTTGATAAATAATGTTGTAACATGAAGCCTTCACAGCCTCTCTGCAGGTAGGACTCTCACACTGACAGGATAAAGGCTCTAACCTGCCTGTCAGCTCGCTCTGGGCCCTTTATCACTTACCGTAAAGGCTTGAATACGTGCGCACTCCAAATTTAGGTGTGGCTATCTTAATCTCCTTCTCACAAACAAGTGACTAAGCTGCATCTGGACAGATAAACAACACACTGACCGTCTCTATAAAGCTCCATAAAGCTGCAGATTCAGCTGCCAACAACATGTACGTGTCATCTAAAACACTGTGACCAAGGTTTCATTGGATCATCTCACACAGAGCGGCATGATGGTTATCACACAGTGAGAGACAGACACACACAGATGCACTGACCCTCCTACGATGAGCTTCACCATGATTCTGTATGAAACCATGATCCCCAAAACTTCCTTCAGCACGCCTTCTTTGATACTGAAAGAGAAGAAAAAGATTCTCTAAATTAGCCAGCTAACCAGAACACATCCATTTAGAGCCACCCAGGAACTACTGGGTCCACAACATTTATTTAAAAGGCTGGTTGTATCTCTCATTGTTTGCTCACATGCTTGATGACGCCAGGTTGGTGTCTTCGTGCTTCAGCTTGCCGTCCAGAGCGATGCCCCGCCTCTCCCTGTTGTTGGCCAGCACAGGCAGCAGCTTGTAGACTTTCTGCAGGGTCGCCCCGGGTGAAACCGAATCCCTGAGACATGAAGACACATGCACATGACACATCAGTGACAGAATACGACAATCAAGATGTAAATCAACAACTCCAGGAAAGGATAATGACTTAGGATGCGCTCCAGGATTTTAGTATCTTAAATGCCCCCCTGGCTCACCTTGCACCTGCTCCTTGTTTGCTCGGGTTAGTTGGTCTGCATCCATCTGTACACTTAATCATTGGCTACTCTGTCTTGTTCTTTCTCTGCTTCCATCCTACTTACAAATCTACATCCAAGAAAAAAAAGTCCAGGAACTGAATTGGGTAAAGAGGCGTTTAAGTATGCGGCTCCTTTTGCTTGGAATCAGCTGCAAAATGTTGAGTCTTTGGGAGCCAGTTTCACTGGCTGCATATTTCAGCAAATGAAAGTAACTGATTTTTATCCCTGTTGTACAATATTTTCAGTTTTATTTTCTGCGACCTTGTTCGTTCTGCTGCTGCCTGTCTTGGCCTGGAGACTCTTGAAAAAGAGATATTTTTTTTGGTTAAATGAGGGTAAAATGAACATTTCCTTCACAGGAATATAAAATTGGATTTAATGTTTTTTTAACACACAAAAATTGAAGGTTTGTAGTTTTCAGCCCAAATACCTTTATTAAAACATTTCAAAAGTGAATATTTTGCTTTACAAGGCCTCATTATAGATTCATAAAACAGGTAAATCAACTCAAATACACCAAAAAAAGCTTTTAGCAAGTTTTTAGCAAAAAAATTGAGCATGTGTTATAAACGTAAATGCTCTGTATTTGTGTAGCGCCTTTCTGGTCTTTTAGGCCACTTAAAGTGTTTTTACAAACATTCACACCCAGAGCAATGCAGGGTTCAGTATCTTGACCAAGGACACTTCAACCAGCCTGGAAGAGCAGGGGATTGAACCGCCGATCGTCCAATCACTAGGCAACCCGCTCTACCTCCTGAGCCACACCACCCAGTTACACAGCATGCATGTTTTTTGTTCTTATCCGTACCTATTTTTGTTTTACAACTACAGCTAGATTACAGTCCTAAAATGATTTATAGACGCTCCAACCAGGATTCTGACTCTGGGGGCGACGCAGGTTCAGGAGAATCAATCAGAGCCCACCTCTGGTGGCCTGAGCAGGATTTAAGGACCCTTAATGTTTTCATGATCAAATCAAACATTACACAAAAGATTCAGTGAACAAGGCATCATCATCATCATCATCATCATCATCATCAGTGTGTTGTTGTACAGACGCCGGAGGCCTTCACTGGTAACACAGTCAGCGGGAGCTCGTTCCAAGTGCTAAAATATGGAAACAGTCTGTCAGTGAAAGTGTGTGTGAAGGTGTGTATGTGTGTGTTAGTATCAGGATCAGAGAACGACAGCTTTCCTTCCTCCCAGTCCAGATTCACTCTGATCCTCTGGGGCTTCCTCCTCAGTCCAAGAACTGAGGATCGATGTGATGTGGAGAAGGTTCTGAATTTACCATCACAGAACCATATGGTCCATAATCCAGACAGTATGGCTCCTTTCCTCGGGACAGACCCTGCCAACACACCCAGAGACCAGTCTGTACTGTCTCCGACCTCGACGTCCCAGCTGTGAGTCCCCGAGTTAAAGCCCTCAGAGCCCAGGACGGACGTGTACAAGTCAAACCTCTCCGGATTGTCAGGAAGCTGCTGTCGCTCTCCTCGTCTCACACTGGTCAGATCTTCAGACAGGACGAGTGTTGGATCAGCAGTGTTTGGGTCCAGAACCAGAGGAGTGTAGGAGACCATGTCCTTCATCTTGTTCCAGATGTTGAAGGTCAGGTTGCCCAGGTGTTTGGCCTGGTCTATCAGAGCTCCTGAGGGCAGCTGTGGATCATCCAGCAGGGGGCGCTGCTGGACTCTTTCCACTGCAGCCTTGTAGTTGAGCAGGAATGAGACGTCTTCAGCTCTCAGCTCCTCCTCTGTGGCTCTGACTGTGTCTGAAAGAGCTGCTATCTCTCTGCTCAGAGCCTCCATCTTCTCCTTCATCATCTGACTCTTCTGCTCCTCTTCCTCCCTCAGTGCAGCCATCCTGGCCTCCTCTTCCTCCTCTAGAAACTGGTGAAGCTTCTTAAACTGCTCCTTAATCTGCCTCTCTGTGTGTCGGGCCTGGACCTTCATGTGTTCTGCTGTTTGATCAAACTTCACTTTAACTCGTTCACAAACCTTTAACTTCTCCTTTAAGGGCTCCAGAGTTTCCTGAAGTTCCTTCTTGTGTTGTCGTGCAGCTTCATCGACGGGTCTGAATCTGTGGTTGCTGTGATTCTCTGAATCTCTGCAGGAGTCACAAACTGGCTGCTGATGGTCCAGACAGAAGTGTTGGAGTTGCTCAGAGTGCAGACTGCAGAGAGCCTCTGAAGCTCTCTGATCTCTCTCCTGTAGGAAACTCTCACACAGGCCCTTTAAAGCCAAGTTAGGAGGCAGGAAGTCCTTTAAACATCTTCTCCTACAAACTGGACACTCTTTACTTCCTCTCTCTGTCCACCAGCTCTGCAGACAGCCTTTACAGAAGCTGTGGCTACAGGACAGGATGACAGGATCTTTAAAGATGTCCTTGCAGACAGGACAGCAGAGACCTTCCTCTAATCTGGAAGCCATTTAGTCTCTGAGTGAAGCAGAAATCACAGCAGGCAGCTCAAACTCAAAGACAGTCAGTCGTTGTGCCACTCCCTTCACCACAAAAGCAAAATTACTTTCACCTTCTGTTTGTGTTAGAAAGCTCTCAGTCTGTTTGTTGAAGTAATAATCAAGTTGAAGTTGCAGGATCCGTGGACCCCAGTGTTCCCAGAGCTCCGCCGGTTCAGTACCTTAATGTTGTGGTCGGATGGTGAATCTCATCATCTCATCGTCTCTCCAGTGTGTCTCTCAGAGAGAAAGCAGAAAACAACAGCTTCCTGTTGTGTCTCGTGAGTCAGGCAAAGGGGCGGAGCTTTGTCAGCCAGCCAACCTCGTTTTAATGATGCAGTCTGTTCTGTTCTAAATAATAAATGTGTTTGATGGATTTGTAAATGTGTTGGCGTCATCAACGTGGACTTCAAAACCAATTTGACGAAAATGAATAACGGACTTTTTTACCTGAAGTTGTCTTCTCAGGACGCTGCTACCAGGGGCGTAGCACATAAATTCGGGAGCCTTTACAGAGGCATGTCAATGGGCCCCTCTGAGCACCCACAGACCGGCATCCAAACCCCCCAAACCCTCAGTCCTACACCCCTGGCTGTTACTAGAGTATTGATAGATTATTGATTCCATGATTATTCATGGAAGAAAACAAATCACAGTGGAAAGAGATTTTCAGAAAGTTTTTTTTTTTTGGGGGGGGGGTCCGCGCATATGAGAGGACAGAGCGACTTGATCGCCTCTCAATGTGGACTCTGGACACACACATTAACAGCAGATGTAAATGTAATGACATTAAAAATCATGTCTGAATACGAGACAGGTGTAGAGCGCGTATTACCGCCCTTCTGTGTCATCCACTCCCACCCCACTACAAGCAAATGCGATTTAGCTTGTTTTGAAAAACTACTTTGCATTCAGCTCTGCTGTATCGGGGCGGCAGCAGACAACACTGACATAGAAATCTCACAACCTGCACAAATTAAACCAAAACTATCTGCATGGCTGGATTCCACTTGAGGGAAGTGAGAAAAGTATGTTTCCATGTGGTCTGAGTATTAAAGACTGTGTGAATATCCATTGTTGGTTTTTGATGTTCTTGAAGTTCTTGAACACGCACAGTTAAACAAATCCACAACAGTGTCACAGCATTTGTAACAGTCGGTATCATACTGGGTGTTTTACTTGAATATTGAACAGATTCTCTGTTCAATAGCATTTTAAATGGCGATATCACACTCGATCATGTTCATTTAATTGTTGGAAGCTAAAATTGTAACTACAGTCAATATTCGATCAGTTGCATCCATCACAGCCAGCATAGGGCTGTACAAATACAAGTGAATTGAATTAATTAAAAGGTTTAGTTCTTGTAAAATAACACAGGCGTCTGAAACATTGATAACACCAACATCTACTAAAGGAGAAATTAAACTTTATACTGTAGTTGCAATGGAAAGTCTGACATTGTGTTGTGTGAATTGTCCAGCTTAAAAAAGACGCTGCGTCTGAACAGTCACGTACCCCGGTTCCTCGATGGCCACACATTTGACGTAGCTGTCGTTGGAGTACAGCACCACGTTGGAGACCTGATCCACTGAGGAGGACATGAAGACACAAGGCTACATTTACAACCAAGGTCGGATTTTAACAAAAGATTTAGGTCGTCTCTAACACATGTCCACGCCGCAGTGTGAGCAATGAAAATAATGTGAGCAGTAAGAGTCATGTTTACCAGAGATGATGACGTTCTTGATGGTTTTGTTGGAGTTGTTTGTGATGCTGACGTGCACTTTGATGGTCTCACCGTGGTAGTATATCTGGAAACAGAGAGTTTGGGAGTTTCTGAGACAGAGTTGTGACAAGTTACGTGAGAATAAAGCACACGAGCCATGAAGACTTTGATCCACTGAGATTTCTCTGCAGCTGATATTGAAAAAAAAGTCCTCCTTTCATGACTGATGGCTGCTGAGTGTCTTTAGCATGACTGGAACAAAAATTCACAACATCCTGTTTGTGAAACTGAATATAAGAGTGTGGCAGCCCACCTCTTTGTCCAGACTGGCCTTGACATGAAGCGGTTTTTCCGACATGACAAAGTCTCTGGTGGTTTCAACTGAGGGCGCCACTCCCTCGCCCTCTGGAGCGTACTGGACCTTCCTGAGCATCAGCTTCACGGTGCTCCTTTTGGACAAAACAGAAGAAAGAACAATTAAACCTATAAAGTCCTGGTGAGACTTCTTTTACCGACTTGTGCTATGAATAAACAGGAAGTTTTGTTCTGTAGTTGATGCTCACCGTGCAACTTAAAGATCAGCTGAGACTCACCGTTTGCGTATTTTAGCGTCCTGGCTCTCTGCGCTGAACGCTTTGATTTCAAACTCCACAGCACATTGCTGCAGAGGGACAGAGAAGAGGCGTCACCATCCTGTGATGTGTTCATGCAATCAGTACCGGTTCGGCTCCTCAGTCAGGATCTTACCTTGCCCACATCATTGGGCGCTGGCTGAAGGGCCACCGAGCACGGCAGGTTGTCAGGAAACTGGGAAGATAAAAAAAAACAACGTCAATCGATAAGTCGGCCGCGACTTAACACTGTGCTTTTTGTGCAAACACATGCAATGAAATGCACCAAACCAAGAGGAGAATAACTAATAATGTGATGACAGAACAACACTTCAGAACATATTCAACTTCAACAAAATACTTTTTCCAGCGGTTTTATACTTATTTGGTAGGATGCACCAAAATGAAAATTCTTGTCGAAGCCGAAATAATATAATGAAAAACTTTCCCGAATACAGAACAAGGTGTTTCACATTTTTTTCCATTTATTTTGGCTTTTTTCCATTTGCTTTTTTTTCCTTTTTCCTCAGTGTTTCCCACAGGATTTCACATATTTATGTGTCCATTTTGTGTCCAGATATTACATATGTCCATTTCCTTTTAATGGACACGTGTTATATTTATTTTTACCAAATCAGAGTTGATAAAATCATTTTTCAACAAATATTCATGAGTAAAATTGAGTTTAAAAAAGTGCTAATTCGTTCGTGATTTAAATGAATTACAGTGAACATTTGTTGAACATTAGGAGGCCGTCAGTGTCTCAAAGTGAACGTCTCTCTGTCTTTCCTTCTGTTCCTTATCTTTTTTCTTTAACTGACTTGGAAACACAGGGATTTTTAACTGACAGTCAAACTTAACTCTTCTTAACTACAGTTTACTGACAGATCATGAACATAACCTGCATTTTCAGCATTTCACTGCTGTGTGTGCGAGACTCTAACAGAGACTCTAACAGCAGGCTCAGCCTGCCAGAGACGTCTCACCTCAAAGAAGAACGGGTAGGCGTTGTCTCCCAGCTTGCGCAGCAGTTTGGCCTGCGTCCTGGTGTGGACTCCCTTCTCGCGGTCCTGCAGAGGCGGGTACACCTGGCGGGTTGACAGGTACAGCTCCCTGCGGAAGGCCATTCCCATCACATCCATGTCATCTCGGCCGTAGCGAAAGGTGCAAGACAGGGTGACGAACACTGGGGGGCAGAGGAGAGACACAGCACGTACAACCCATCACAGAACTGAACACAGATATAAAAGGAATCATGTGAAGGACGTGGAAGCAATGGAATAATTTCAAAATAAGAGAAAACCAGAAGACTAGAAGATCTGAATAACTACGTCTGAGATCCTTTCACTTTTTCAAACTTCATCAGTGCTGCACTTTCACATCCAACCTGTTTGCTGTTTGTATAAGCCTATTTAGATTCCCAAGAGCCATGCTTTTGGGTCTGTGTGCTGAACTGGGTCCAGCAGACCAACCCGCATCATCCCGATAAAATATGAGTGGAGCATAGTTCTTTCTGCCTAACGCTCCTTTTAGGAGTAAAATAATTCAGTTAAACTTGTTGCATTTTCTTTGTTTGTGACCCTGCTGCTGCCTTCAAACATCATGTGCTTTCTAACCTTCACCTCACAAGCGCCTCCATTTCTGTCAGAATAAATCCCTCCATATTATATGAAAGCAGTTGTGAGGTGAAGTGTGTGCTGGATGGACGTCCTGTAATCCTGCTGGGTGATGTGAATGAAGAGTGTTTGAGTACTGACCTTTCCTCCCCTGCAGAGCCTCATGATCAACCATGATGACGCCATCTAGTGGTAAAAGGTCAAAGCTCTTTCAGTGGTAAAATATGAAGTTTTTAAACTGAGTTCAATCATTTTTAATGACAAAATATTTCTGCTCAAGGACACAAATAAGCATCTCTGAAACACACAAAGTACAAAGGCACCAATCAATTTGCCAGGAGGAGACCAACAGAAGTATTTCTATTTTGAACTTGACTGAAATCAACATCATTTTTACCAAATAATATTTGTTTTGTGCTTCACCTATAAGCTTTTGTTGATTTTATCTTTATGTTTCTGGCTGCAAGCCTCAATCATTCGATCTGCACTTAATAAAAAACAGATTTAGTGAAACCATGACGTGGTCGACACTGACATCGCCCGTCGTAAAGCTGTTGGTTTGATGCATCAGCAAGCAGATAAACGGCTTTGACCTCACATACATCCTTGAGGCTCTGTCATTACATCAGTGTAACGTGACTGCTGGTTCACTGTCCTGGTGGTGGATGTGTGTTGATGGTTTTGACTGTGCAAACTCACCAACTGGGTCCACAAAGTCAACGTGGTCCACAAAGTCTCTTTTCCCCATGTAGACTCCGACCTGGAGGAGAAGAACTGAGTCTGAAACTCTGAGGACGTTTGCATCATGAGCTCTGTGGCTCTTCATGACAGCAGGATTCATTTGGTTGTGTACAGAAATAGAAGTAACTGGTATTTAAAAGATTTTAAACAGGTTAAATTTGCCGACCCAACATTTTTCAACATTACCGGTTTTTTTAACACCTTACAGGGAGTCTGAGCTGCAGCAGAATCAGCAGCTCTCTGAGGAGCCTGTTTACTGTAAACTGAGCTGAAGTCCTCTGCCAGCGACAAACACTACAAACCGTTTGATTCATACAGACATCAAATGGATTTAAAACACAGCTGCTTCATGTTTTTCAGTAAGTAACTAACACATTAAATGCAATATGTAAAAAATAAACTCAGATTAGAAAACATGTGAAAGCAGCTGGTCGTCACTGACAATGAGATGAACGAATTTTGAATAAATAAGTTTTCATTGTATAATTATAATAAATCTGCAACGATTAGTCAATTAATCAATTGGTTGTCAACTATTAAATTAATCGTCTATTATTTTGATAATTGATAAATGTCTTTGAGTCCTTATTTTAGACAAAAAATGTCCAAATTCTCTGATTTCAGCTTCTTAAATGTGGATATTTTCTGGTTTCTTTGCTCCTTTATGTCAGTAAACTGAATGTCTTTGGGTTGTGGACAAAATAAGATTTAACATGACATTTTCCACAATTTTCTGGACCTAATAACTAATAGATTAATCACTAATGAAAATAAACGTTATTTGCATATAACTACTCCCAGTCCAGGCGGGACAAAGACTCCATAAATGCATACGGGCCAGGACCAGAGTGAACTAACAACTAACAGGATTCATAACTCACTGACCAAAAACATTCACTATTCACTATATAATCTGAATAAATACTAAATTATTATTACCTGATCTATCTCCTCTTCTTTTCTAAGCTTTTGAGACAAACTTAAACAGCCATTTTGCTTTTGCTTCTTTATACGACACTATTTCAGAGTTTAGTCGAGCCATTTCTTTTGATAAAGACATAAAACAACGACTGTGAGACCTCAGGTCCACTAAACACCTTCAGGTCAGACATCTGGTTATTGAACACAAACGTTTCAGCCTGTAATCTCACATTAAAGCTGTCAGTCACACACGAGGCTCAGTTCAGCTCACGTTGTTGTGACTTTGTGTCGACCTCATTAGGATCAGGCCGGTGAGCAGCTGAACTGCTTTACAGAGTTAAACGCAGCGAGACGGAAAATGTCACTCAAAGAGCCACGTTAACTGTGATCCCCTTTGGTATTCAATAAATGTGAGTAAAAACAATGAGTGAGGGAAGAACTGGTAGGTCACAGCAAGTTGGTCTTGCTGCAGAAATTAAACCAATTAGTTTGATTTGTGCAACTTTTTATCTGAAAACATTTCTGTGAATCAATCTGGCTGCTTTGTTAAGTTACTGAACGCAGCCCAGTCCTGTGGAGGGGTTCCCCTGTTTGCTGCGTCTCAATGTGAGTTCTCACTGAGAAGTACAGCAAAATGCAGGGCACCGCAGTACCCAGATGGACACTTCCCGGCCCTGGACAGCCGCCATCTTGGCTATGCAGCGGAAGGGAAGGGAAGCGGCGGCTGAGGAAGTTGCAGTGGTTGTGATCGTAGTAGTAAAAGTACGTTTATTTTTATTCATTTGTAATCAAATTTAAACAAAGTCAAGTGAGCAAACGAGCAGGCAGATACTTTGTCGGGTGACATTTGTGGTGAAATGATGGTGGTAACGATCCGCACGGACAGAATTCAACGTTAATAAGAAGAAGTGGTCAAATGTTGTGATTGTCATTTCCAGTAAGTGCACGACATCTGAGTTTGATTTGAAACAACAGTACCACTGACGAAATGTCCGCACTACGCAGGTAAGTACATAGTGTAGCTACATCTTAGTGTCCATTTTCACATCTGACTGCTTAACAAGAAGACTTCCACATCCACACAATGTGACTCTTTAAAGAAACTTCATCTGTCTCCTGAGAGTTAATTACGTTAACAAAACATGTTCTGAATTTCAGATTTTGTGCTCACTTTACAAACATCGACTGAAGGTAAGAAGCTTCACTCACCGACTTGTCCTTGGTAGTCTTCTTGAAAACGACATTTTTGGGGCTCATGTTGGTGCAGATCGAGGGCAGCGAGCCTGAGAGACAGAAACAGGCACAGAAACATTTTTGACAAACTAAAATGTATTACCTGATATCTTGATTTTGCTCTGATCTGATTAAATGTTTGAGCATCGGGGTGCTTTGAACTTCATTATTTATCACGTGAAAGGCCTCGAGCAGTGCCATCTAAACACACCAGTGTAAATTAAAGTTGTCCATAAAGCAACTCAAACCTAACGTTATATCCCACAGAGTATTCATGCAGGGTATTTAATTTTTTAGAGAAACGGATGCAAATGTTAATGGTATTAATGAGAGGCACAAAGTTGTTAGTTAGCATTAACTTTCAGAGGTTATAAAGTAAATAAAGTAAATAAAGATTTTTTTAAAAATTCAGAACGTTTAACCTGTTTTTCAGTTTTGTGGTTTTTACAGAAGGTAATTTGTTTATCATCACTCCAGACACCTAGCTAGCTAACTAAAGCATAAAAACACATTTTAAATTTGATAACATGACACAAAAAAACATAAAAATATTAGATTTTACTTTTATGGTATCTGTTAACAGAACCTGTGAACTCTAACCAACGCTCCAATCCTGGAGTCATGTTAACCTTCTGAGTCACCGGTGAGGCTAACTAACCAGTTAGTTTAGTGACGTTAGAAGAAGTCCAGATGTATTTAACTTAACTCAAATTAAAGAAGCTCATCACATAAATGTGTTCAGTTCTTCCAGCTCGAGACCTGTAAAGCTGGAGCTCCGAAACACGGATGAGCCTCGACACCAACATCGCAAGAAACAGTTCCTATGAAAACAGTTTAAAACGTGTTCTGTGGATCATCCGGTGTAACTGTGACACTGCTGTCTCTGAAAATAGTTGCTGCCATTTCATTTTTAAAAATGTTAATTTATGTTTTCTGTGTGCAACAAACACAAAACCGCCTTATCTTGTTCTGGGGCGTGGAGGCAGAAGTCTCCGAGAACAACATGTTGGTGCACATGTGCAGTACTGTGGCGCCCTCTAGCTGCACAAACATAAAGTGCACTTCTTTAAATTAATACAGAGCAAACAAGCCCAGAATAAAATATAATAATTACAAATAATAATATGAATTACTATCTATAATTTTGTCCTTGAATTCCCAGAAGTACCACTGCCACTACTGAATGAACACACAAACAACTTCATGAACGTTTTCACTCAGGCTGCATTCATTTAAGGGCAGATAATTTACTTCTCCTTGCTGACTAATGCACTTGGGAGATGTTTGCCTTTCTGCTTTTCTGTTTATCCAAGTAGTTTTGGTATCTAAACCAAGTAGAAAGGCTTTCCAGCGACAAGCTCTGAGAGAAAACTCCCATGTGAAGGTAATTAAGCAGAGATGAGTGAGAGATTTGAGTACACTTAATTCTGCTGAGCTTCTTAATCCTTTTAAAACCTTCTCAGATTTCAGCTTCACCTGCACTCACTGAAAACCACACCAACAAAACTTTCCTCTATCGTTCAGGAATCAGCTAACTAATCTCAGACATTTTCTTTTGAACAGGAAATGTGTGTAATTTAAATCACTTTCATGTCAAGATTTCAAAACAAGCAATACTGGTGCCGCACAAAGTGGCATGTTCTGTATTATTAAGCAAGTATTTACTGTAAGTCTAGCTATAAACATGTATAAAAGTCATTCAAATATAAAAGTAAAACAACTAAACAACTTTATACTTCTTCGCTCTTTACAGCAAAAAACTGTCTTCAATCAAGTCATATCAGTCTTATTTATAGAGCCCAGAATCAGATTTATGAGCAGCTTTACACAATGAACAACATATTCCACCCTTTATCTTTATATTTGGATAAGACACATCTCTATTTTCAAGTCTTTCGGTTTGTTATTGAGTCCAAGACATCAGAAACAAGTGAGCAGATCTGTGGATCAGTGTGGATGGATGATATTAAATTAAACACACAAATCAAACTCTTTCAACACAGAAAATTGAATTCTAGATTAGATTTTCAGGATTGAAAAAAAAAAACAAACTTAAAGGCTGAAAAGATGTAAACGATGTGGCGGCAGAGATGTTTTTCAGAATCAGAGTGACTCACCTGCAGACGTGGAGGTGTGTTGCTGGATCAGAGGGGGAGACGGCCGTCAGTCTGAGAAGCTCTATATGTAAACACCCGCTGTCCGTCACGGCCTCCCTCAGCCCCGGCAGCCAATCAGGTGACAAGGCTGTGAACTTTGACCAGCCCTCAGTCGTCAGCGCTAACCCCACTCCTCCTCCTCAAACCACAACGTCCAGACAGACACCCAGACAGATGCAGACTTCCTGTGAATGAGCCGACTGAGAGGATTGAAGCTGGATCCTCTCAGTCAGCACAACAGGGCCAGATTAGAGAGAGAGAGAGAGAGAGAGAGAGAGAGAGAGAGAGAGAAAACAATTTAGAAAACACAAAATGTGCTGCAACAATTGGTTTTACAGAAACAGATTACTCTCTCTTTAAAATGGTAAAACACATTTTACATGAGTATATTTTAAAATAAAAAACCAAATGTCTGTTTTAAAGCTCCTCTGGTCGTTATGTCCTTTCAGGTATCAGGAAGTTGTTCTGAATTCGTTGGCTGACGTCCCCGTCGTGCAGCCGGGTGGACGTCCACACTGACTGAAGCCTAAGGATGCACACAGGGCCGCCGAGGTGGTGCAGTGGTTAGCGTTTGCTGTAAGAAGGTCTGGGGTTCAAACCTTAGTCGTCCCAGGCCTTAATGTGTGGAGGCTGAAAACCATGATGCAGACGCTCATGTTATATGGCATCTTATCAGTCATCCAAAGCAGAAACACGATGCTACCGACAGAGTTTTAGTTTTGGTATTTTTAATGAAATATTTTGTACTGTGTGAATAACATTTAAACACTGGTACTGTGCATGTCGCTGTATTTACTTTGCGACGACTGCCAGTTTGTTTTCCCGCCGCCACAATTGCTTTTGTACTCCCGCTTTACTTTCAGTAACAGTTCCACTTTTCAACACAAAGTGACGACCCTGCGGTCACCACAGCTGTCACGATGAGTGAAAGAAAACTCATCGTGACAAACTTTTGGATTTCCTCATTCACTTCAATACAAGTCAGAGTTTTCCTGGAGCGGCATCTAGTGGCCATTAGAGGAACATTTCTACAAACCTGCAATCTCAGTAACACGCTTTACAACGCGCTTTAAACAGAAATTAAGAGGTGTTTTGTTTTTATAATAATTCACCAATAAAGAGAAACATTTCGGCAGCTGAAAGACAGATCCATGAGCTAAAGAGTTCCGCCTGTTCCTGCAGCGGGAATCCGACGATTCATCATCCCCAACTGGTTTAGGCACCAAGAGTACTTTTTAGGAAAAGATCATAGTTTGTGTTAAAATATGTTTTTCACAATGGATGCCTTAGGAAAATTTACCACATATTTTGGCCAGAGAAGATCTTAAATGAAAAGCTATAGAAGACAACAAAGTGCGACAGTATGATGCTGGAGATCAAACGCCGCAGAATCTGATGGCTAGGTCGTGTCTTCGGGATCGACTCTCAAAGGTTGCACTAGGATGGACTCTCACAAGGGAAAAGGAAGCAAGTTTGGCCTTAAAACAACTAGGCAGAGGAGGATGCATCTGACATTGGGGCGAGGCACAGCGGGTAGCACAAGACAGGTTGAAGCCTTATTTCCCACTAGGGACAAAGAGGATTAAGATTGGGTTTTAATAAGTATGTTACTTACGTGACTTAAGTTATGTAACTTATGTAACTCACATAACAATATAAAGGAAAACACAGGAAACAAACATTGGAGTCCTGGATGAAAGTCTGGTGTCAGGTCCTCCATCCACCACAACCGACTCCTCACTCTGACTATCCTGTTAAATATTCTACACCTACTTTTAGTGTTCATTAATGACGCTACAGGGCTTCAAATTGATGCCAAGGGTTCTTGACCATGCATCCATATGTGACGACTTGCAAGTGAGAACGGTAGGTTCTATCAGAGACTTAATTCTGACATAGTAATAATAATGTGATAATAACTTCAAATGAATGAACATCACCGTGTCTGTTACATAGTTTTATGCAAAGGATACTAACTTTTGATATTGCCACTGTTATTGAATATTGAATGGAAATCTCCAGAATAACTTTGGAAAATTGAAATGGAGTGAATTTATCATATTTACCTCTTTTCCAAAATGGAAATATTCTAGTAAAGAACTGCTCAAGTGCAGACATGAAGCAACTAATGTTTACTCTGGATGTCCTTTCAAACCATGTTTTATCTCTTGACATTTTTGGTTTGCAGAAGTGAGTGTGAGCAGACAGAAATATGAATACGCGTACAGACTTTTGGCCTGAAGGTTGAGCAGCAGATTTGATCCAGTCCACAGTGAGTGAGGAAGTCTATACATAGGCAGAGTGATGCAGTGGAGCTTTAATCCACTGTTCTGCCTGTCAGCGGGTAAACAGACAGAGGTAGATTACAGCCCTGCAGCGCATTAATAATCTTTATTACACAGGAGATTACACACTCACACACTCACACACTCACACGTTTATTCCACTATCCCCGTGCGGACATCTCATTGACATAATGCATTCCCTAGCCCCTTACACTATAATCTAAAATTATAACTTCCTGGAAGTCCCCACAATGTGAATGTGTGAACAGTTTTATGTCCCCACAACGTTAGTAATACATGCCCACTGAAATAAATAGCCTACACACACACACACACACAAACCCACATACACGACACAGAATTACGTTATCCTACAGTCTGAACATGCAGGAACAAATGCACATGGTCTCCTACATTAGGGACACATTTATGATCAGTATATAGACATTAAATAAATGATCAATCACGCACCAAAACGTAGTTGTAACCAGGTCTGAGCACAAGTATTTATTAATGTATTTGCCAACTTTGCATTAAGACATATTGGAGTCACAAAACAACCACAAAGAGGCATTAAAAAAACACATATGTGTATCATAACATGGATGCAGGCACTTCAACTTAAAAAAACTTCAACTCATTATGTAATATAAAATTTCTTCAGACAATAATTATCTCCAAACAGGATAAAATCATTAAAATCATTAACAATCATCTACAAATATATTTCCCTGGATTTAGATTTAAGTTTTCACATCAAAAACTCAGAAGTCACATAAAAAACCAAATATTTCCCTACATGTCCATAGTTCAGTCAAGCTCCCGGCATTAGATGACATGGTATGTTTACAGTACAGGTAAAGGTGTGTGTGTGTGTTCTTGTAGTCATTGTGGGGACTGTCCTCCCACCTGGGGACAGCCGGTCCCCTCAAATAAACAAACTATTTTAAAACTTTGTTATTTTAGTTTACACAAAACAGGAACACCAGGTTAAAATAAGCCTAAACAGTGTCCTTACAGATCGCATGACGTGTGTGTGTTTAGACATAAGCCTTGGCGTCTGACTCTGACTTGGACGTAGCTGTGTAGACCTTCTGTGGTTTGTTTCCATAGTAGCCGCTGTAAAACAAGAGAGTAAGTTGAGTTAAACTCAAACTGTAAGATAAAGACACAGGAATTATAGGAGCTGTTAAAATAGCGAGTCCTTTTTTAAAGCATTTAAAAGAAGATGTAAACTCAGGTGAGGTGTGTAGCACTTACGCTGCCTTGCCTCCAGGTGACGCTCTTTTACAGGCAGTGCAGAGACAAGCTCCGCCCAGAATACTCAGACTTGCTCCAGCCCATCCCAGGAAGAGGCCAGAACCCAGCTCGAACCTGCAAACACATTAACAGAGTCAAATAAGTTACAAAAGATTTGTAATGTGAATTACTGAAAGGATAAATGAATTAAAAAAAGAAATCTCTCATTTTATTTAAATTCTGAATGCATTTCTTTTGTATTAAGGTAATCAAGTAATAGATTTTTAAAATGAATCCTAACTCTTGTAATATCTGTTGTGTTTATTATACCAATTAAAGCTCTTCTTTTCTTTTCATAAACGTCCATTTTTATAATTTAATCCCGTCAACCTGATGTTACAGGATCAGTCTAAAATTTGATGGATGTATTTGATTCGTTGATGGATTTGAGTCAACTCACTTTACACCACCGAAGAACGGGTTGTTGAAGTCCTGCACAACTCTGTAGGCGTACCAGGAAATGGCTATCATACAGCACAGACCTGCAAAAACAAAGCAAAACATTTACGTTAAAAAGTTTTAATTCATCATTTCTTCCGTAAGGTGCCGTGATGCCCCTGTGCTGTGGCAGATGGCAGAGCTTCTATATTGAAGTTGTGTTCCATATTTGCCATTTCTCCATATTTATTGAAGTTTCTTATTTGGAACCTGTTACTCTCTGTGTCTGCTTGTTTCTGACGCAGTGTTTTTTTATGGTAAGAGTTAAATGCTGTTTATGCTCAATAAAACATCAGTAGCTCAAATACACAAATGCAGAAAACATGATGAGGTGTCCTGATATGTGGAAACAGCAGATTGTGAATGCACTGATCTGGCATTGGCCAGATGTTACTGATCCAAACACTCCCTTAGTTACTGTTGTTATAAAATTAAATCATTCTAACTTTATGAAAACACAAATGTTTACAATTCTATAAGTAACAATACTTTGCGTGTTTATCAGTTGCTAAAGACAAAAGATTTCTTAACAATCAGAGCTATACTGTATATAACACACACTTCACATAAACAAAACTGAGTTTGTGTTGACTCACCGGCGAGGATACCCAGGATTCCCCCGGTGAATGCGATCTTGGCCTTGGATTGGTCGGTGGCCGAGCCAATCTTGATGCACTTCAGTCCGAGCAGAGACACGATCATGGAGCCGAGGCCGAGCAGCAGACAGACGATCATCAGAGCACGACATGCCTGAATGTGAGCTGCACAGAGGAAAAAAAGTTTCTCACCATTAAATCACCTCCACACATGCTTGTCATCATCTACAGTAGACACATCTGCATTTTATTCACACTGAGTCTCTGCTGCTCTCTTATGGAAAAACTTTATTGTTGTTTATCCAGGGAGACAAGAGATGATAAACTAAAGAGGCGGTATTGTGCTTTTTGGCTTTTTCCCTCTCATTTATTGAGTTATACACCTTTTTGTGCATGTAATAGGTTTGCAAAGTGAAAAATCCCAAAGTCAAGCTGCAGCAATGTGCAGTATGACAAACAAGATGGTGTTTTTGACAATTAAACCATGTAAACCTTTTCTCGTACAACCCCTAAATAAGATAATGAACCTGAAATTGAGCATAATACCACCTCTTTAAGCAACAGGGCTAATGGGAAGTGTGGTCGTTCTGTGGGTAAACAGTAAAATGTGCAGATGTTCCCATCATGTTCTGAACCTGAACTAAAAAAACTGACCTAATGTTGATAACAAACTGTTAAAATAAAGGAATAAAGTGATCAAGTTACTGAACTTGGTTTGCAAAGTCTCAGTAAATCTTTCTCTAACTCTAATCTCTAACACTTTATATATATAAAGTTCCACGTTTACATTATTGTTATTGTTAAATATCGTACAATAAAGAGATTTGACTTGTTTTAGAGATGGGACATCAAAAAAGCAAAACAATGGACGGTAAAAAGTCTGTCACTTGACACATTATCACTCCCAACTAGTGGCATAGGGACGCTTGGTCAAGAACCCTTGGCATCGCTATTTAACACCCTGGGTACCTTTTAGCTTCAATTTTGCACATATAGGACTCCACAATCAACTTAGCAGCAATAAACATGCAACTTCCAGGTAGACTTTCAAAGAAAAAACTAGTGGTTAACGCTGTAAAACATCAGAGTTTGATCAGGCACCAAAAGGACTTGGTTAGGTTTAGGAAAACATCATAGTTTGGGTTAAAATAACAACGTTACTTATATGACTTAACTTACGTAAGTTAAGTAATGTTGATTGTGTTTCTTTTGCAGCTAAACTAAAAAAATTCAGTGTTGACTTTTTGTTTCACACAGGAAATAAACACCGGCAACCTGGATGAAAGTCCAATTGCTGAGTTTGAGTTTGAACATTAGATCTGATGTCAGTTAACAGGTTGTTAAATCCATGTTTAAGCCTAAAAACTAGAACTATCCAATACTTTCAACAGTTCTTTGGCTTCGATATCTATGATTTAACTTGTATTTTTGCACTTTTGTATACTTAATCTTGCAGAAAAGTGTTAAAACTATTAAAGTAAGAACACAAAAAAATTCCCTTAAATTGAAAAGGAAAAGAAATGCAGGAACTGGAAGTATTATCATGTGTTTGTGGGCTTTATGGTACCCAGCTGTACTGTTGAAGTAATTTATTGACAGAGAGAGACATGACTTGACCTCTAATGATCATAAAAACCTGCCGCACCTATTTACTGAGCCTAATAGAGTTTCAGGAAACGAAGATAGGCAGAAAGGCTGAACAATGAATCATACAGTAAAACCATCAGTCACAAGTTTAGCTTAAATATCTTGATCAGGTAAGTTCTATAAGACTCATTCATAAGTGTCTGTTAAAGTGAATAAAATAAGTCGCTCCCTATTCACGATTTCTGACCAATCACATGCCTTTGTTTCAAAATGATCCGCTACTGTCAGACTGTAGAAAATATTTTGTTGGGGTTACGGACTTAAGGGAACATTGTTGTCGAAGGAGTCAACT
Source organism: Lepomis macrochirus (assembly GCA_024633595.2). Taxonomy (NCBI): domain Eukaryota; kingdom Metazoa; phylum Chordata; class Actinopteri; order Centrarchiformes; family Centrarchidae; genus Lepomis; species Lepomis macrochirus. The sequence continues at coordinate 1,010,517 of JALXJV020000012.1, forward strand.
GTTCTCCTTAAACAAAGCTGTGAGAACATTTTTAAGGCTAAACAAAACCTATAACTTGACTTACCCATCTAAAGACATACTTTTACATCAAATCCAGTAAATACAGATTAAAGTAAACTAAACCAAACTAAACCGAAGAGGACGCAACATGCGTCTGGTCTTGACAGGTGATTCCCTCCATTTTATTGTCAGTGGAGGACGAAGGCTCAAAATGGCGTCCAAAAGATACTCTGATACATTATGAAACATCTCGTGGAAAGAATCCATTTAATTCATAAATTAACTTCACTATTATTATATCAAACTGTGCATAATGGTGACCTAGTTTTGTCTTTTTAATGAACTATAACAGCAACTAGCTTCATTTGGATTTTCGGCTGGAAACTGAAAGCCGCCAACCTTTGGACGAGTAATTCTGACATGGCACTCTGACCTATTTTCCATAAAACGAATATGATAAGCTTTCAAAGAAATTTACCAAAAAACGATTTTATGCAAATTAGAAGCTCCACTGATCAACCAGTGAGGCTCGAACGATTTAAGTTCATTAGATTTTAAACATTTCATTTTCAGAACCTGAAACCTGGTGGATCACTGATTTCCTTCAGCAGCTTCATGACCTCATGTATATGAGGAACTTAAAGTTGACCTCGATTCTTCTTAAGTCACTTAATCAGTCTTTCATTTGTTTCAAGAAAACCTTCCAAAAGTTTTAGATTTTTACCTTCGTTCAATGAAATCTTTCTGGAATTTCCCTTTGGGGATGAATAAAGTACCTGTCTATCAAACTATCAACTAAACAAGATGATTCAAACTTTAGAAGTCATTCAATTTAGTAATTGTTCTTATTAGTATTAAAAAACTGTCAAAATTTGAGACGTAAAATGTTGTTTTAGAAATGGCAACCTTCAATGTATTATTAAATTTGATGAGGTTATCTGTTTACTTTTGTTCTTTCCTTATATCCTGTTGTATTTCCCAGTCACAATTTCCCCTTCTTGTACATTATAGACTTGAGACTGAAACTTGAAAACTGAGGCCAAAAATCATCAAGCATCTTTGCTTTACCGGAAGTGGGAAATATTTCTGCTCTTTACTGTAACAGTCGATTTATAATAGAAAACATGAGGTTTTAAAACTCGGTGGGTTGCCGTCTTACCGGGGAAGGAGAGCAGCGATTCAAAGTCTCTACACTCTGCGATGCCGCCGCTGTTCTCGGCGCAGGAGTGCCACAAGTTTTCAAACTGCCTCACGGAGATGATGACGCTGCCGGACACGGTGGAAATCTTCCAGTAGTCGTTGGACAGCGCCGCTCCGTTGACCAACCAGCTGATTACGCACATAATGAACCCGGTGACTTCCACAGCCGTCGTCATGATTGCAACGTTTCCACAAAACTCTTAGGATGAAAATCAGAAATCCAAGTGAAACAAATAGACTAAAAACAACGAAGCCTTTAAGATAAAGACAGGAATGACAGGGTCACAAGGCCTGGTCTTCCTGGTAAAGCCTCAGTGGTCAGAAGCAGGTGGCTTGTCGGAGGCTCTGGTCTCTCTCCAGCACTTAGTTCTTGTTAATCTGATGTCCGTGGCACTAACAGGGGGACTTTACACTCTATCAGGGGCCATAAACTGTCAGGAGCCGCTCCCTGTTGTTCCCCATCACCTCCCACTCAGTATTGATGATGATGACGGTGAGTCTTCAGCCACACCTTCAAATCACCTTCAAATCCATCCACCGGTCTTTGTGTTGACTGTGACAGGAGTCCGACAGCTAAACCTCATCAGTCAGAGAGAAAACAGGTGAAAAGAAGCAAACTGGCACTGCAATGGGAAATGTTCTGAGATGAAGATGTTCTGGTTCATTGGATACAGATAATAGCAGCGAATCCTCCAACCTAATCGACAACATAGGGCGTTTATCCATGCCTCCCAAAACGTCAAATGTCTGCATTTCATAAATTATCGCCCCCTAAGGGTGGCGTTTTGCCCATGCCTTCCGAAATGACCCATATGAGCGTTAACTACTGTACATGACCTACATCACATGATATTAAACATGTGGTTAATGTTGTGAAACGGTTTTGTTAGTTTTGGGCAACAAAACCTACTTGGTTAGGTTCAGGACAAAGTTTGAGTGAAAGTAAGTAAATTATGGAAGTCGTGTGACAGAAGTCAGAAACGGTATGTTAATGTTATTTGCTTGGTTTCACTTGGGACAAACGACGTCCTCCGAAGTGAAAATTTGGGGTTTGACCCATCCTACCTCTTTATACAGTGTTTCCACCTATTTAGAATACGTCACCCGACTTCCTCCTTTGGTAACAAAATGGCCCGTCATACGGCCACTACTTTCATAAAACTAACCACGTCTCTTTAACCACGGAACATCGCTGCAGATCCATCTCACCCCGGACACAACCTGTTCCAGCTCCTCCCCTCTGGTAGGCGCTACAGAGCACTGTACGCCACAACCAACAGACTCAAGAACAGTTTCTTTACACAAGCCATCTCTCTGATGAACAGCTGATTCTGACTCACAGTGTCAAGAACAATTCCTGCAGTAACTCTGCCTCTAATCAGCCACCTGTTTACTGATTACCACTTATTATTTATTATTCACCATTCTCCATTTCAGTGCTGTTCATGCTGTCATATTGTATATAGTATATACCTTACACCTACCTCAGGTCATAAGGTCACAGATCTTATTTATTTTCTCCAGCATCCTTTGCACTATGCTCCATCACCCTGTGTACATGTGAACATGTGTACATGTGTGTGTATGTGGACCTGTATATCATATCCACCTTCAACATGTACATAAGGAGAATCATAGTTTACTCCTGCAATCTTTGCACTCTGATCACTGCACTATTTGTCATTATGTCTAGATTGTTTTGCTCATAGTGTGGGCAGCTGTGGTTCAGAAGGTAGAGCGGGTTGCCCGTTAATTGGAACGTCGGCGGTTCAATCCCCGGCTCCCCACGCTGCATGTCGATGCGTCCTTGGGCAAGATTCAGTGTGTGATGTGAATGGTGAATGCAGATGTAGTGTAAAAGTGCTTTGAGTGGTCGGAAAAGACTAGAAAGGCGCTATACAAATACAGAGCACAGTGTGTATATTAGTGTTGTCTAAACTGTAGTTTGTGTCTGATGTTCTTTTATTATTGTGCTTTGGTATTTATGTATGAGTAAGCACATCATGAACAATGTACAATCCTGAGTCAAATTCCTCATACACTATGTGAACACATACCTGGCAATGAAGCTGATTCGGATTTTTTTGTACCTAAACCTGACCAAACTCTAATCATAACAAGTCACATCTAAAAGAGGCATCTTTTTTAACATTTACATTTATTCATTTAGCTGACGCTTTTATCCAAAGCGACTTACAAGTGCTATTTTATGTTGGAGGACGTACGCCTCTGGAGCAACAGACAAAAGATGTGGCCCTGCTAACTCAGCCGTATTTGCAAGTGAGCCCTAAGGATATGGTTTGGAATGTGAATTTAATGAAAATTATAATCACTGCACACAGACAACCAATGATTTATCATGTTTTTGTTGGCATTAAAACTGTGGGAGGAGAAATAAGACAAAGGCTTGTTCAGAAGTAAAGTAGAGGAAGAACATTAAAGTATTCAAGGTCTATTTAATATTTAAGAAGCTGAGATATGTTTATAAACCAGTAAAACTTGTTCACATGTGAATTAAAGAACACAGGTACTGCTTTCTGTTCTGTCCTGATTGTTTTTTTTTACTTCACTGTTACATAATGCCAAATAAATAAATAAAGAAAACGTGCAAGTACATAAATGAGAGCTGAAAAGACTGAAATGGATTTGATCAGAGCTCAAATATAAACGGACTTAAGCAGCAGGAGTTATTGCTGTGAAACTGAGATGAACGTTTCCCACACAGAGTTACACATTTCTTTTACTCTGTTGCTCCTCATCAAATAATCTGTGTTAAAGGGAACTGAAACCTCAGCAGCGTTACGGCCTAATTCTTTCCTCACTTTGTGTATATTTCCTCAAATTAACCAGCTGTTTATGGACACTGAGTAAAGGAGGAAGTAGGTCTACGGCAGGAAGTGAAAGAACAATAAACATGGTCATGTCCATGTAGGGAACTCCAGGTCCTGCCCTGCTGTGAGGAGGATGAGTCAGATGACGGAGGAGAGCGATGATGTCTGCTAATGACATAATGCCTTCAAAGTTACCAACATTTTAACCAAAACTCTGGAGGCCGCAGTGGAAATTTTATAGCTGCTTCAACTTGTGTGAAAATATTTGAAACTGTTATTATATTTTTATATTATATTAAATTCAACATTTTTATCATTGAATAGTTAGTAACATTCTGCTGTTATGTCAGTGACAGGCTGTTATTAATCTGATGGTTTGCAGGTTGTGTGAGTTGTTCTGTTTTATAGTTTTATGGTTAGGGACAGTTAATGTTTGATTATAATGAGTCCAAAGTCTGACGCTTCGCACTCTTTCTGTCCTCTGTAGGGAGCAGCTGTGAGACAGAAATACAGAGAACTGATCAGACTGGATCAGTTATCACTTTCAGAAAAAAAAACAATGTGAAATTCATTATAACATCTCTGCAGATTTTATCTTTAAAACATGAGAAGAAAAATCTTGATCATGAAAATCAGCTGTTGTAGTTGTTGACTATTTGTTGCTTATGAGAAAAGGTCGCAGCAGCTCAGCTCTCACACTGCTGGAAAACATTTATTTACTTTATTATTAATTTAATGTTTTATTTTCAGTTCTCTTTAAATGTACTTGTTGTTTTTATGAGTTATTTATTTATAACTACTCAGTGGTAATTTCATGCTGTTCTTATTCATCCAGTAATGTAACCAGAAACTCTGGTATCCTACTTTTCCTTTCAGTGAAACTGTGTACACTTTTTTAACGTTTGTGTGTCACGATCCTGTCCTGAGTGCTGAGTTTTCAGGTTTTCATTCTGAGGGTCTGGTTTTGTAGTCTGTGTTTTGGTTCCATGTCTTAGTTCCCAGTCCGGTGTTTATGTCTTGGTATTTAATCCTGGTCTTTGTACTTCAGTGTTGTTGTTTTGATCTGTCCAGTATCTGTCTTACAGTATGTTGGGTTTTGGGTTCTGTCCTGTCTATTGGACTGTGTCCAGTATCTGTTATGTAGTCAGTCTGTGTGTTGGGTTTCAGTCATGTCTTGTGTAGTTTACTCTGTGTGTTTGTGCTGGTTGGTCTGGTGCTGTCTGTGTGTCTGGTTTTGTGCTTATGATCTGTTTAGTTATGATTTTGTTCATTCGGCTCTAGTCTCTGTGTGGCCTTTATTATTATTGATCCACATCTTTAAGTTACTTAGTATCTGTCTTGTCTCATATCTTAGTTCTTAGTCCTCTGTGTTTTGCCCATGTCTAATCTGAGTTCTGTTTTATCTTTGCTTCAGTCTGTGTTCCTTGTGGTTCACGTATGGTGTTCTGCATCTGTGTCTCTCTGTTCCCCCCTGCTGTCTCTCTGCCTGCCTCGTTAGTCCTGATCCCGGTCACCTGTGTTGCTCCGGCCCTGCTCGTTAGTCCCTGTGTATAAATGTTTGGTGTTTCTGTTCATTGTCACGTGTAGACGCTCTGTGCCTGCCTCGTCTCTGCCCTGTCTGTCTTGGATCTGCACATGTTTGAATTATCTGTTTAATTTGGATTGTTTATTCTCTGGATGAATCTCAGCCACTGGGTCAGTAAGTGTGCTCACCTTTTGTTTTGCCACAATAAACCCTTTTGAACCATACCTGCTCCGCCCTGTGTCCTGCCTCACCACCACTAACCCTGACAGAGTGTTTCATCATCAGATTCCTTCTCCTTCATATTTTGTTGAAGTGTTTTTTTTTCATAAAGCAACTGAATTCTTATTTTGAGTATCATATAGTTCCAATTTTAGTACAATCAATAATTTTTCAGTAAATGTTAATTTCATAACTGTGCAGGTGGAGTTTTAGTTTGCTGAACTTTTACTTTTCCTCTTTGGCCTAAAACTTCCTATGAAGAGGGAAATAGATAAAACGTCTCTGTTGGAGTCCAATGCAGAAAAAAAATATGTTGCTGAACTTTTAAGAGTTCAACCACAGACTGTAAATTAAGATTCAGACCAGATTATGTTAAATTATTATATGAAAAACTGCTTGACAGAAGAGACGCGGTTCCCAGACGGCAGTCTATGGTACAAATACGTCTTCTGAATAAACTGTGTGACCTTATTGTGTTGTTAGTACGTTTGGTGCCTCCGGCCAAGCTTCTCTTGTCATCGTGGCTTGAAGTTCCTTTTTTTGCCCAAAATATATATGGAGAACACACAAGAACAAATGTGTTGACTAGATTAGACATGGTATCACATACATATCGGCTGTTGCTCATCATTTGATGCGACAGGTGGGGGGTCAACAACGTTTTATCTAAAATAGTAAATGTGATATAAAAAAATTAATATAAGTAACATTTTCAGACATGTTTCTTTCTAAACAGTTTATGTGAATCATATACAGTAAATGTACAACCACTGCTTGTTAGCAACCAAGCTAAGCTAACAAGCTTTCTTTTCCCTTTTTAATTACTGTGGTTGGACAAAATGAGCTCAGTCGGTGAACAAAGTACCTGAGAAAGTAAACAGTAGAGAGAAGTCCAAAGAGAGACCAGGATGATGACGGAGTCAAGGACAACATTTTATTTTGGGTAAACTGTCTGTCTTGTGCAGAACACAAAAAAGGTGCTTGTTGTTAATGAGTTTAAAAAATAAGAAACAAAACAGAAAGCTGTGAAGAATCAGCCACAGATACCAGCAGCTCTGTAGTCCTGGTCCCGTTCCAGAGCTCATTAAGTGTGTTAAGAGTTTAACCTGTCAATTACAGCTGACAGCTTACGCCCCGAGGGAGCTGACAACAAGTTGGACCTGCTCTGCAGCCCAGAATCCATCCTCTGCATCCGGACACACCGGCTCTCATCTGCAGATCTGGGACAGAGAGCAGTGACGCTCACATGGCTCCTGCTTTCGCCATGTCAAACTGCTCTTCAATCCGGACTATGTGGATCCTAAACTGAGGGACTAACTGGAATATTATCCCCATCCTCACAGTGGATTTAAGGCTTTTACTCACTTCTTGGATGAGCTGAAGGACAAATCCCAAAATGTGCGCTGCATGATAAACAGGAGTCTCCAGGTTTTCTTTGAGGGATTTCTGGACAGTACTCTGTTGCGTTCTGGATCCGTTTGCATGCAGGTCCCTGGTGGGATTTGGACATGGTGGACCTGATGTGGTGAACTCTCGGACCATGACCCTGAGACACACTGCGAGTCTGCTGATGGTGATTGTTCTGCTGCACTACACAAACTGTGAGTTCACTTTCCCTTCCAGCTGACACAGATCCAGTAGAAGCTGCCTCCCTTTCTTCTGTTTGACGACTTGTCCTGCAGTTTTTTGTTATTAATGATGTAACTGAATTTATTCCCCTCAGTCAAGCAGTGGTGGAGGAAGGACACGAATCCAGTACAAAGTAAAAATACACATACCTTTGCTAAATATTACTCCACTAAAAGTTGAAGTCTTTAGTTTACTTGAGTCAAAGTACAAAAGTACCTGCTTTTAAATATTATCAAAAGTAAAAAGTACTGTTTGTATGGTGATATTTGTGAGTGAGCTCACATGACAAACAGAACTTAAAAGTAAAGTAAGCAACTTTTACTCTTTATTAACACTGGCGTTCATTATAAACAGGTTGTCCTTTTAAATAATAATTCAAGTTACTCTGTTATGTGTGTGTCAGTGGTGGACAAAGTATTCAGATGTTTTACTTAAGTAAAAGTACTAATACCACATTAGTTCAAAGTACTGAATTGAAAATGTTCCTAAAATAAGAGTATGGAAGTATTCAGGAAAATGTTCTGAAAGTCATTGCAGAAAGAAAAATGTCCTCATAGGACTTGCTACTATATACTGTTACTCGTGCATTGATGTAAAAGCAGGATTTTATTGTAGTAATTGTTCTAAAAATTCTGCAAATAGTGAAACATGCTGTCACAGTTAGACGGAGCCCAGAGTGACACTTTTAAAATGCTAATAAATTAAAATAGTCAAAATCAGCAAATCTTCACAGTTGTGAAGCTGGAACCATGAAATGTTTTTACATGAAACATGAAACCTAACCCAACATCAGATTTTATAAACGCTTCATGTTTTGCATGTATAAAGTTTAATTTGTAAATTAACTGAAGCTGTCTGATAAATGTAGTGAAGTAAAAAGTATATCTCCCTCTGAGACGTGAAGTAGAAGTAGAAAGTGGCATGAAAAGAAAATACTCAAGTAAAATACAGGTACTTTAAATTTATACTTAAGTAAATAAACTTAATTTCTGTCCACCGCTGCAGTTCAGTCCTCACTTGCTTCTCCTCTCTCTATCGGCTGATTTCTGAGACAAGATTTAAAATATGAGCTCATTGTGTCGACAGATGTTTGGATGCTCCCGGCTCCCAGCAGAGTTTCCATGGAGTCTGTAAACATGATACATGTACTGAAGTGGCGTCCACTGCAGGAGCGCTGCAGCACCGGAGTCCTTTACTCTGTTCAGTTCCAGGGGTGAGTCACAGACACACAACACTTCACTGGAAATTAGTGTTTAATATCTGTTTTCAGATCCACATCCCTGCTCTAAGGCTGCTGTCAGTGCACAGTCATTTATTCTGACTCTGTCCAACACACACCGTCCTGCTGCCCCAAACACTCACTACAGTACAACATGTGGATTCATCCGCTGCTGAAAATAGACCCCAACAAATGCACCTAGATAAAAACTACAGTGAGCAGCTGTTATAGAAAATTACAGAGCTTTTTTAAACATGAAAATATGTATTTATGAGGTGGTTTTAGAGATTTACATCTTTGTTAAGAACCAATGGGTTCGGAGCTGTGAGTCACAGTCAGGAAGTCAGACGTATTTTTAATGAAAATTGCCGACAAAAAAAAGATTTAGAACAACACCAAACATTATCCTTTAATGCACAATTATCAATGATATGGAATGCAAGAAGAATTGTTAGCTGACAACTTAAAATTTTACCAAATAAAAGATTATTTATGTACAAAATATAACATGACTTGAAAAGAAGAATTATAATTATTATTAGTGTGGCTGGTTTCAGTATTTAGTTTTTGATTTATTAGCTGGGATTGTTATTCAGTAAATATATATAAGATTAGAGGAGTTAGATAAACAGGGATGACAGCTGGACTACCTGAGTAGGCCACGGCATTCAGATGAAACTGCCTAAACTGGACATTTGCTGCACTGAGAAGATGCAGATATGAGTTCAAGCTGGCAGAGTCAGAGATGTATGATGGCACAGCAGCGCCGAATAATGAGTTCATACATAATTTAACATGAATACTGGGCTTCCCATCGTAACACTCACCCAAAGTTTGGCACATTTTACCGTGTGTTGATGACCACTGATGGTCCATAGATTTCCAAATTTTTTTATATTAGTTGCAGTAAGGTGAGTTAACTCAGCCAAACAATATACGTCAGAGTTTCACTGGTATGAAAGGTGTTTCTACTTGATAATTAATCATTAATTCGAATCACTCGACCTAATAACACAGGAATTAATGACACACCTGTCCTAATAATGAAAATCAAAAGGTGTGTCTGATGCATCGACACTGTCAACATCATGTCAGCTGTCAGTCACAGAGAGGAAGTTAATTAACTCTCAGGGACGATCCCGCGGCTGTTGTGAAGCCTTAAAAGCAATCCTGAAGTTGAAGTTAGTTCATTGCTCTCCCTTCGGTATGTCGGTCGTTTCACCAGCTCAACAACTCCTGTATATGATGGATTGTCTTTGAGTTCGGTTCAGACATTCATGGCGTCCTCCTACTGACTTTCTGCAGAAGTTTCCTCTAATGTCACCATAAACACTGTTGAAACATCTCAACAGCTATTAGATTGATTGTCATAAAATGTGCTGCAGACCTTCATGTTCCCCTCAGGATCAACTGTAACTATGGTGATCCTTTTCTCAAGAAGGTCACATGTTGATGTGTCCTTTGATACCAAATACCTGCATAAGTCACAACATTCCCATCAGCCTCAGCTGTGCAAACTCCTAATTAGCAAATGTAAGTGTGCTAACACGCTAAAAAATGATGGTACTCAATACCTGCTGAACATCAGCATGTTACAGTTGTCACTGTTAGCATGCTGATGTTAGCATTTACGCTGGATGACGTTAAATGGAAATATTCTTCTGCATTATTATCAGGAAACATATTTGAAACCCAAAGTAAAGTAAAGTTCTGTGTGATTGAACAACACCTGCAGAACAATATGTAACTGTTATTCTAAGACGGTGTATCTGTAGTGGTTAGTAGTAAACTGTGATAAATGTCACCTAACAGGTAGCAGCCCCACCTGTCAGAGTATGTTGGCATGATTTCATTTTCACTGAACTGTAGTAAACAGAAAAAATAAAAACACTGAGAACAATAAGGAGTCCACTCCGCTGAGTCATGTACAGCAGCAGTGTGTGTTGTGACAGAGGTTTGCAGGGTGTGGTACACGAGTTCAGGTAATAAGCAGCAGCTCATCTGCTGCATCAGGAGGATTTAAACCTGCTGTATTGCTCCTTAATACTGTTTGAAACACGTTTCCTACAACTGATGAAAACATTAAAACTCTACACAAAGAGGGCAAAAGGAGATTTATAGAAATGCAGTTTGAAGTGTCATAGTGTAAATGATGCTGAAACATTAAAGCACTCTGGAGCATGCTCACCTCAAGCAGCATCATGTATACCTGTAGCATCATCTCAACCATGTCAACCGATTCTACAAACTCAATGCAGATGTTTTTTTTAAATACAGTATTTTATTTCTCTAATATCTGCACATGGCTACTACAACATGCAGTTAGGCACTGGAAGCCCCTTAGTGTCATAGTTTAATGCAGCTCTGTAGCACCATGGCAGAACGCTAACAGCAGCTGTAGAATATAAATAACAATAAAGTCCGAGTAAGAAGGTAGTTGGGATGGATGAGTGGTTTCCTGTTTGAAAGAAAAGTCAACATTGATTGTTTTTAATTAAGCACTGTAGGTTTCGTGAGTTGCTTAAGTTAAGTCACGTCAGTAATGTTATTTTAACCCAAACAACGATTAAACAACTATTCAATTAGCTTTGGTGCCTAAACTTAACCAAATTGCGATATTTCACTGGTTTTACTTTGAAAGTCCAACCAGTAGTTGCATATTTATTCTTGTTAACTTGACCATGTAGACCTACAGGTCCAAAAAACGGCACTAAAGGGTACCCAGGGCGTCTATACGTGTCCTGAGTTCCTGGTTATGGCTCTCAGCTCCATTGGTTCCTCCTGATGTAAAACTTTAAAAACACCTCACATATATTTACCTGAGGGAATGATCACCAACTCTGCAGCTCCCATCAGCTCTTCCATTTCAAATATCAGTATCCTTCAGCTTGAGTTTTTTTACAGCCCACAACTTTCCTGTTCTGGGGAGAAAGCTGTAAAAAGCAACCGTACAGAAAATTGGTTGGACCCAAGGCTGTCTCACCTAGGTCAGCACCTAACGTCTGGCCCAGAGCAAAGTGATGCTTAATCATTTAGACAGTCCAGGTTTCTTTTGGGGAACAGAGATCCTCCCCCTGAAACTCAAGGAGAGGAGAGGAACAGCAAGAAAGGAAAACAATAAAACAATTCCACAGCTCTGACCTAAACACATGTGGACAGATTAGCATAATGAGTATAATAATAAGAAAAGAACAATATCTAGATACATAATAGAAGTACATACACAAAAGATTAAAGCACTCACACAGACTGTCTTTGTCCATCAGAGAGTTTGAGCTGAAGTTCCTGAACGGCAGCTGGTTGGATGCTCATGAGTGCCAGCAGACTCCTCACCCTCACTGCGACCTGACCTCTGACCTGGGCTCCGACTCCGACTACAACATCCGCGTCAGAGGGCATTGCGGGTCTCAGCTGTCGCCCTGGGCCGCACTCAGCCGACCTTTCAACCGCAGAGACAGTAAGATGCCAACAGGGGCAGGTTTTCAATCCTGCAGAAACACAGCTGCAGATTTCACATTGTGAGGAGATCTGCAGAAGAAGGGTTAATGTTTGTCACAGCCAGACCAGAGCTGACAAGATATCTGTTTTCAGTTTAAGTCAGACTGCTGAGTAAGGCCTTTACATGTTCTGATGAAAGGTGTGCACACTAGTGGCTAAAGTGGCTCGAGCTGCTTCCCCTGTGATCTCTTTAGCTGAAGTGCCCTCCCTGCAGCTGGGTCACAGTGAGTCAGGTCCTGCTTAGGCATATGAGAGATAATAAGGTTGGGTTCAGGTTAAGGCAAGCACACACAGGGAAACAGACTTTGACATAACAAAGAGTTAACGCTCCATTAAACGGGGAAGTTGCTGTTCTTGCATTTGTGACAAAAAGCTAAAAGAAAACCAGAAGTTGCTCATAAATAAAGATGTTTGCTTATCAAACAAGCTGTGTGTATGTTTGTGTGTTTCGAGTATGTAGTAATCCGGCTGCTGTGTGTCTCACAGAACCAGTAAAGGTTTCTAGAAAATAAATAAAAGTGTCTTGTCCCGGCAGCGGTCCTGAAGGCGCCGGAGATGGCGGTGTCGGCGGTGGGCGACGCCCTTCAGGTGTCGTTCGACAAGCTTCCTCTCACTGCTATCGTCCGGGTGACAGTGTGGGAGAGAGGTGACGAGCTGCAGGTGAGAGTTTACTTCTTCACATCTTTATTCCTGTTTTTTTCTCTTCTTCCCTTTGTTCTTCTTGTTTCTACTTTTGATCTTGTATTTCTTCCATCCTCTGAATATCCTCCCCTTCTGTCTTCTTGTCCCTTCATCTCATATTTTGTAATATGCATTTGATTGTCTTGTGTCATTTAAATAAGGTTGTTACATCTGTGTATGTCTTCGCTCTCTCTCTCTCTCTGTCTCCTTCAGGCTGATGTGTACATGATGCCAGCAGAGGAGAAGATGCTGCACATCGCCGCCCTGCAGGATGGAGCAGAGTACTGCGTCAGAGCTCAGACCAGTCCTGGACACACATCTCCACAGCAGCAGCTCTGACACCCACTGTGTGTCCATCACAGGTACAGGAAAACACACACGTTTGTTCCTCTATCCCTGTTTGGTCATCTCATTGATGTAATGTTTTCCCTAGCGCCTTATTCTAACCTTAACCATCACAACTACATGAACCTCAACTCTAACTTTGACCTAATTGTAAACTGAAACCAAGTCTTGACCCCCAAAAGCATCTTCACCTGTGGGGACGTCAATTTCAAATTCAAAAAGTCCCCATAGTGTACATTTAGGTTAAAGTCCCCACAAGGATACGAAAACATTAAACATGTACAGACACACACGTTTGCACGTCTTTTCTTGTGTCAACCTTTATAAACATAGTTTCTCTTTATAAAATTGACCTGAACTCAAAACATCCTATCAGTGTCTTTACTTTCCTAAAATGTCCTAACTTTCAAAAGTTGTTTCACTCCAAATTAATGTTTTTCTTAAATGTCCACAATCTTCCCAATTTCACTTTCCTCACTTTAAAAAATGTCCTTGTGTTAAAAATGTTTTTTTTCAAAATGTCATTACTTTCTCCAATAACCTCAATTTCAAATTATTTTTAAAGCATAAAATGTCTTCTCTTTCCCAGAATGTCTGCACTTTACAAAAATGTTGTCGGAGCTTTTGTTCCCCAAGTCCCCCAACAATGAGAGACAAACAATCAATAATCTGCTTTCTTAATTTCAATGATTTTATTTAAACATAGAAAAAGTGCAGTACATGAGAACTGTGGAAAAAACAACATTGTGCTTAGGAAAATAATAAAATAGAATGAAAAGATAAGAAGTGGAGATAAAATGAGTGATATTGATCCTTTTTAGGCCTGAACTCCCTGGTTTCCCAGGAATATCAGAGATTATTTAGCTTTAACAGTAACATACGTGTGGAAGATATAGTGAATGTTGAGAATTAAGATCAAATTGATGTTGAAAAGAATTTATGTATTTAAGAAAGTTTCGTCTAATCCCCTTATAAAGACATTAAACACACCATCATTGGTCTCTTTATGAGGTGATATTTCTTAATCCTCAGTGGGGGGTTTCTAAGTCTCTAAAGTCCTATTTTCTGTTGCAGCCACGGTGTCTCAGATAATAACCTGTTATCTCCACAGAGAAATGAACAAAGAAAGAAACTCATTTAGTCAATACACAAACACATTTCAATGATAAAACATTAACAACCTTAAACCTTTAATCCCTAACCAGATATTTAAACTACTTTACTGAGGCCTCTTCATGCAGATGTGCAGTTTCCCTGCACAACCACAGGTCTGCATGCTGCTTTCATCCTTAAGGTTATGTTAACGTTATGTTAAAGTTCATTATATCATAGTTACATGAGATTATTTTTATCAGACATGTGAGATCTCAAAGAAATCACATCTCTCTCGATGGCTCACAGTTGACCCGAACCAAGGAATTTGTTTTGTTCTTTCCTTCTGTCAGCGCTGGTTCATGCAAGTCAGCGTGACCTGGCATTCACCTGATTTTTTATTCATGTAGCCGGTTTGTTGCCAAACAGCCGCATTCTGCCAGTATCTCCGTCTACTGTGAACTACAGACAGCTGAATGGTTTACTCTAATGATTTAGCTGAAATCATTTTCATGCAGTTAATAACTAGATCAAGTCTAGTCAAGTGGTATTTTCTCACATTACTTGAATCATTTAATTATTGAATCAAAACTATTTATTGTTGTTGTTTTAACCTACAAGAAAGTAAATTCTACCACAGTGTCACCACTTTAAAATCTCATACTGGCCACAAATAAAGAGTTTAATTTCAGAATTGTTTTGATCAGAAAATAATAATTGACTAATCATCTTTTAAGTGCTGTAACATCCAAAATGATTCATTTTGTAAAAGTATTATTATTAATTGAAGAAACACTTTCTTCATAATTCATCTGCAGGTCCAGACGCCACATGGAAGAGTCCGACCACTGCGACGGCGACCATGATCATCATGGCGGGTCTCCTGTTCGCTGTGTTGTGGTTCATCGTTCACTGCAGTCCAGAAGCCTGTAAAAAGTACTTCAAGAAGGAGCCCCTGCCCCGCCCACTGGTCAGTCCCACCTCTTATAAATAAAAATACACTTATCATACAACATACTTTGCATAATTTTGCACTTTGCATATTTGCACATATTGCACGCATATTCTTTACATTGTTTTTGTCTTATAGTATTAAAGTTTGTATCTTTCGGTATTGTTATTGTTCCTAGGAAATAAGGCTTTTCATATTTGAGTACAGACAGATACTTTCAGTTTTGCCAATAATCTATCAGAATGTGGGATTTAAAATCATAAATATAAGCCCCATTTTGGATATTTAATTTTGTTTTATTCATACAGTTTACATTTCACTCAATGTAAATTTAACATCTTATGTTATTCTTAAAAACATTGTAGTATATCAGATAAAATGTGTGATAAAACTTAAAACTTTCAATATGAATAAAGAAAATCTGTCCACTGTTGCAGGAACCTGATTGGGATATTCAAATTCCGATGTACCCTAAAGAGGCAGAGCTTTACGAGCAGATCAGCGTGGTGCCCAGAGTCGACCCCCACGAGCTGAGGAGCTCAGACCTTGAAGATTCATGACACATCTGAAGGGAGTGAGCTGTGTGGTGCATTCAAATGTTGTGGGAGAAACTGGAACAAGCAGAAGAAAAAAAACCAGCAGGAAACAATTAAACGAGTGACAGAAAATGTTTCACCAGTCCTGCAGACCAGGTTTTTGGTCTGAATTGGTCAGACCACGGGCCTCTGAGGATTCTCGTTTATTGATAATAGTCAAATGACCTTTGGAGCAACCTGAAGACTTTATTCCCAAGACCAACCACAGCATCAGTCGTTTCAGCAAATGTCCAAAATCGCTACATTTTTTTGTAATTTCCTCCTTTAACATTGACCATGATCGTCCCTAACCTTTAAATTCATAAATGTGTTAAGTATAAATAAACATTGTTAAAAGTCAATTTTATTTGGGTGGCACATTCCAGGTTCTCTATCTTGCAAGTGCCCAGAATTACAAAGTCCATTTTGAACCGTTATTCACTGTGAAAACTGACTTGCATGTTGTGATTCTGTCTGGCGGCTCCGAATCTGGGTTTTAAATTAAGACGGATTTTCTTCTGTTGAAAGGTAACTATGCTTATTGATTTGTTAAAAAAATAGTATATAGAATACATACAATGTACATTGGTTGCAGAAAATAAAAATATTTATTACATATACATGTTGCATATATATATATGTTTCGTTCATCAGAGAATTAATTTTCTTTGATATTTGCCCTCGATAAAATACACAGTTTACTACAATGAGCCCTCGATGTTTACCCAATAACTACTTGTTTAACGGCTGTCATGTTGTACTGTTACATGTTTACATTTTGAAGTTGGTGTTTTATTGTATTTATAGTGTGTGTTTATTTTTTATTTTTTTACATAAATCCTGATGAAGTGATGTGAACCTGTGTGTGTGTGTAATTCAACATGTTAAAATGGCAAAACAATACGAAAACAAATCCTAGATGAGTTCAACACTGAATCAAAATAACCTTTTACATAAAGTTATTATATTGCATAATCAGATTTTAGTTTATTAATATTTGAAGTTATGCATTAGAGCCACGTTTTGTACGTTTATATAATTTCTAAGCAAACAAAAATTTTACAAGTTACACAGAACACTGTTTGATCATAATTATGATTTAGAATTTATGAGAAAATCGACTCATAGTGTGCTGCCTCATATCTTGTAATAATGAGACAAGATCTGTAGTGATTTTACTACAGGAAGAAAAACTACAACATGTGCTACAACAGTAAAAACAAACAGTTTCTTTACGCTAAATAAAAGTTCAGTGCCTAAGTTTTAGTGCCATCTAGTGGTGAGGGTAGCACATTGCAACAAACAGCTCACTGCATCCACTTGGCCCTTGGACAAAGTAAGTATTTTATAATAAATGTATGAATTCTAATGTACTTTTTCTTCTATATAATATCACTTTAATTATAGTATATTGTTTGCTGCAGTCATATATATATATATATATATATATATATATATATATATATATATATATATATATATATATATATATATATATATATATATATATATATATATATTTGCTGCAGTCATTTTCTAATGCTTTCATTCAGTTGTGCTTATTTTCACGGTGATGTTTTTACATAAATCCATTTAGTATCTTTTTATCTCCTTACCAGTGTGGAATAGTTTATTGTGGCTTCATTGGCCGGTCCAACACCTGCTGAGGTCACTGCTCTGCATCTGAACATATACTCTGTGTTAGGACTCAGAGGGCTCACTGTGACTTGTATGTGCATCTGGTTTTTGTTCTGGTTGGTTTGTTTTAAGTAGTTTGATAAAGCTGAGAGGTACGGTTCAGCACTTCCCAGGGAGGTGAAAACAAAACACACAGCATGATCTGCACTGAGAGTTTCCTTGTACAGGTCTGTTTGAGACGGGACGATCTTGGTGTTTTTCATCAAGTTCATGAAAAACATTACGGTGTAGACTTCTCTCTCTTTACAGTCCATCCACTTGTTCAGGGTTGTGTTGTTGAAAGGAGAAGAATGTCTCTTGTCC